>APFE030373570.1:10833-153522 GCA_000404065.3 Pinus taeda
TAAAAGCTATTGTACCCAAGGATTGTAGCCATTAGACTCCTAGTACAACATCAGCACCTCCCATTGGAATGGAAAGCATTGGGCTCATCAATACATATTCTCCCATGGATAGCTTGGTATTATGGCACTTTCCAAAGCAATTTATTGTTCCTCCATTTGAAACCATCACTTGACACTTTGGTGCTGGATATAGGAAGCAATTCAATTCTTTTGCTACCTTACAATGAATAAAATTGTGGGTACTTCTTGCATCAATCAACACTATTACCTTTTTCTTCTTGACTTGTCCTTCTATCTCGATGCTTTGAGGAGTGGTAATTCCTGCCAATGCATTATAGGATATGGTCAGATTAATTTCTTCTTTATCTATGCTTTGTTCCTGGAGTATATCCTCTTCTTTTGACCTTTCTTGCTCCTTTTCTTCTTCCTCTTCACAATCTATGTAGAATAATTTCTTCGCAGCACACTTATGACCTTTAGTGTATCTTCTATCACAACTGTAACAAAGCCCTTTTTCTCTTTTTTCTTCCAGTTTTTATGGTGTCAACCTTATAGATTGCGGAAGACTAGGGGCAACAACACTTCCATCTTTATAGTTGTGAGTGGTATGCTTCTTGGTTGCCATAATTTTTCTTTCCATTTTTCTTGCTAACCAGAATGCCTTCTCTAATGAATCAGGTTCCCAAAGGCAAACATCATGTTGGATATTATCCTTTAAAGTCCTTATAAACACATCAATCCTATGCTCCTCTGGAATATTTTTTACCCTTATGTTCAATTTTTGGAACCTCCTTCAATGTTGTCCATTATGAACCCTTTTGTTTGGACTATCATTGCTAAAAGAGTGTTGCTTTTGTATTCCTCATAATATGTGTCATTCTTCTGTAAATTTGCCAAGTGTAATTGTTTATGAGAGCAAATCCGTTGTTACCATACAACTATTGGTTTCCCAATATAGTTGCAATACGTACCTTTTGTGTGTTTTGCACATTATTGAGATCGAAAAATTGCTCCATATGTAATATCCATGTTGCGAGATTCTTGCATCAAACTTCCTCGTATCGATTTTTGGAATATGGCAGGTCTTCGATCCAAAATTAGAGTCTATGAAATCATGATTAACATTTATTTTGTTCACATCATGAGTTTCCTTTACTACCCTTTCACCATTAGTAAGTATTTCTTGTAGAAAATTTGTCAAATCTGTCTTCAAATCTGCCACATCTGCCTTCAAATTTGCCATGTCTATCTTCAAATCTATCTTCAAATCTATCTTCAAATTGTCCATCTTAGCTTCCATGCCATTCATCTTAGCTTCCACGCCATTTATCTTAGATTCCATGCCATTTATCTTAGCTTCTGTTAGCTTTTGTGAAGTGACATTTGTTCACTTGGTCTTGTATTTTGATATATCATGTAGCATTTTTCCTCTTCTTCATGAGTCATGCTAGAGATTTTCAGGTTGCTTTACTAGTGTTTGCATTTTCTTTCCTCGGGGCATCAGTTACCAATAATAATGCTCTACTATTCCCTTTGAATTCCTTCAAAATAATTTTTCAAACCAAGCTTAAGCAAAAATTTAAAAAAAATCTACAAACCTTTTTTCACTTTGCAGGAGTTCGATATTGCCTCTAAGTATCTCTATAATTTTAGATCATCCTGTTTTGAAATTGCGACTTGCAGTAGCCCTCTGTGTCCTCTTTCCAATGCCACCAGTCTGATCCAAATTGGATTCTCCAAGGAAGAGCTATGCCAAATCTCCCACAGTAACCCGATTATAGACTAGTTCAGTAGAGTGGAATTTCAATCCAATGCTCAAAGAGAAAGTTATGACGATTTTCCCCAGGTCACCTGTTTGGAATGTAATTCAGGAGTCTACAAAAAGACCAAGTTCCTCACAACATATCTTCACCAATATAGCGCAAAAATATATGAAATTCGGACCCGAGGTTCAATGCGATTTCATCTCAAATGTTTTTTTTTTCACTTCTAAAACGTCGCAGAAAAAAAATTATAACGAAGATGCCATGATGACCTATTTGGTGCAGCGAAACCCTAGAATCCAAAGCTCTGATACCAAATGTTATGAAACTAGCTCACAAAAAGATAGAAAAGATAGATCAACGTCTTAGAATTCAGCCTCTTCGAGGGGGCAACCTACTTTACATTACACAAATGAATGATTCTTTTATGATTCAAATGACAAAAATTCATTTCTATATATAGGAGTCTAAGGAGTCACAATATAACCCTAATAATATAAAGCCACAAAAATAACAATAGAGGGATTCTATGAGGCACAGTAATAACAATATGGGGACAATAGGGGCACAACAATATTAATATGGGATACAACTACAATAGTAATGGGGTAATCACTAGTATTATAGGGACCTAACACTTTGATTAACAATTTGTCAAACCTAAAATCTAATCCAAGTGAGAATATTAAGGATTTCAATTCAAGGTTTAAAAAGCTACTGAACAAAATCCCATAAACTTCTAGACCTGGAGTAGATGTGCAACTTGAATGGTACATTAGTGCCCTTCCTTCAAACATTGCAATATTTGTAGATAGGGCAAACAAAATGTCATTATCTGATAATATGAAAAGGGGCTTATCTGTTGAAAAGAGAATCCCTACCCTCAAGAAGAAAACAACTCTTGAGGAAAGGAATCAAACTAAAAAGGTTATTTTCAAGGATGAACCAAAGAAGAAAACTCCAAAAGATCCTTTCAATCTAGGAGGATTACAAAAGGTTCTCAAGACTATGTCAAACGAAATGGTAGAGATCAAGAAATAGGTTGTTGAATCATCTAAAAATCCTTTTCGGCTCTTTAGAAAAAATTAGTCATCCCAAACACAACCACCTACCATCATTTCCAATGAAAAATCTGACCGATGATGAAGAGGAAGAATCAAGCCTATTCCCTGAATAGTCCCAAGAATAAGAATTAGAAGAAGCTCATGGATTGTGGGATTTTATTTTATCTTCATCCGAAAATGAGAAGAAGAAGAATACTAACCTTTTAGTATGAGAAGTAAAGGACTTGTTGATACTCCTCTAGCAAATCAAAAGCAAAAGTCTCTTTCTCCTATTGCTAAAGAAAAAATCATAGTAAAAAATACTTATAATCCTTCCTCAAGTTCTAATCCCACTACTTCTAAGTCTCCTTCTTCATCTAAAACCATTGTAGTCTTTGATACTATTGAGTATAACATTGTGGAGGACATGAAGAAGGTTAAATCCAACATCTCCCTATATGAAGTGAGCAAGCTAAAACAACAACATAAATTCTTACTTAAGGAGTTAAGTGCAATTCCTGCATCTCCATTACCTATTGTTGTTACTTCAAGAGCTTCAAAAGGAAAAGGTAAGCCTCCTAATGTCTCTTTAAATAAATTTGACCCTTCAGATGATATTCTAATCCAAGATAGATCAAACTCTCATACTCCCCCATTTCTCCTAACTTTTTAATTTTTTAACAAAAATGTTCATAATTGTTTGGTAGATTCGGGTGCATCATCTAATATCATGTTGTTGTTGAGTATGGAGCATGATTGTTTAGAGGTCTTTGTTTTAGTTGGATGTATACCCTAGGAAGCTTGTACACCCCTCCACGCGGGGGGTGCGGGGGGGGACTTGTCTCCCCACGGGGGTTCGAAGGGGCCGATGCCCCCTAGCTGGGGGGTCTGGGGGCCAGTGGTCCCCCGGCGGGAGTTTCAGGGGAAATACCCTCGAAGCTAAAAACATATGTAAAATTGCCTTGTAAAAGTATAGTAATTTCTAGTCAATCTAAACCGTTCATTAGGCGGATGATATTACGGTAGAACTTATGTTTAGTTTAGGGTTTTTTTGCCCTAGAATGAAACCCCTATCTTTGTATGAGGGCATTGTATTGAGTCTATGTAATAGATGTGTATTCTCTGAGCGAGAAACAAAGAGGTGAGACTGTGAGAGAAAAAAAAGGATATTACAGTGGATCTGTTGTATGTTGTGTCTCTTCATTTTGCTGGATAATAGAAAGGAAGGACTGGTTGTTCAGGGTGGACGTAGCCCAAACTGGGTGAACCACGTATATATGTGTCTCTCTGTTTTTATGAATTTTCTGTTTTTATATTTCTACAATATTCTATGTGTTCCATTGCTCTGTAATATATAATTTTCTAACAACTGGTATCAGAGCCGAAGGTCTATTTGGCTGATAAACTTGTAGGAAAGAAGGGTTCCTCATTCGAGTGGGAGAAATGGCGGAAGATGGTAAGTTTATGGTCGAGAAATTTAATGGCCAAAACTTCTTGCTGTGGAAGATGCAGATGGAAGATTATCTGTATCAAAAAGATCTGTACATACCATTAGGTGGAAAAACAAAGATGCCGACGGGTATGACAGATGAAGAATGGAACCTTCTCGATAGAAAGGCACTTAGAACAGTGCGGTTGTGCCTCGTAGTGTCGGTTGCCTTCAAAATTTCGAAGGAAACAACTACAGAGGGTTTGATTAAGGCGTTGGAGAAACTATATGAAAATCCCTCGGCCTTAAACAAGGTATTTCTTATGAAACGATTATTTAATATGAAGATGTCAGAAGGTGGATCGGTTGTAGACCATTTAAATGATTTTAATACTATTACAAGTCAGTTATGTTCTGTAGGGGTAAAATTTGATGATGAAGTTAGAGCTTTGTTATTCTTGTGCTCATTGCCAGAAAGTTGGAATGGTTTAGTAATGGCCATTAGTAACTCTATTTCTGGATATAGTACTTTAAAGTTTGATGATGTTGTCGATGTTATCCTTAGCGAGGAAATGCGACGGAAAAGCTCTGGTGAGACATTGGGTAATGATTTGAGTGCAGATTCTAGGGGAAGAAAAATGGAAAGAGGAAAGAGCTCAGGATATCGCAGTAAATCAAGGAAAGGCAAATCCAAGTCCAGATCAGGGATAGTGTGCTGGAAATGCAAAAAGAAAGGACACCTAAAGAAACACTGTAGATCTTAAAAGGGAAAAGAAAGAGATGCACAGTAAGAAAACAATCATGAAGAAAATGTGACAGGTGAGGTGTTACAAGATGCTTTGATTATTTCTTTCGAAAATATTACTAATTCTTAGGTGGTAGATCAGGGGCCTCATTCCATGCCACACCTGATAAGAAATATTTTCATGACTATGTTCAAGGAGATTTTGGACAAGTTCGTTTGGGTGATGATAAACCCTATAAAATTGTTGGAATGGGTAAGGTTCTTGTAAAACAACAAAATGGAAACCAATGGCTACTAAAGGAGGTAAGGCATGTTCCACATCTGAAGAAAAATATGATTTCAACACGGCAGATAGGCGATGAATGTTGTGTGACAACTTTCACAAATAAAGCTTGGAAGGTCACCAAAGGAACCCTGGTAATAGCAAAAGGTGAAAAGGTTGGTACATTGTATTTATGCAATGGTATTTCTAACTCTGTTAATGCTTTAACTTCCAAAGGAGCAGATGCAGCACTATGGCATCATAGGCTCGGACACATGAGTGAAAAGGGGATGAAGATTCTTCACTCAAGGAATTTTTTTGCCCGGGTTTTGAAGAAATGTTGATTTGGACTTCTTTGTGAGAAATTGCATTTATGGAAAACAGAAGAGAGTCAGATTTCTCAGAGCTGGGAAAGAAAAGAAGAGCGAAAAATTAGAGCTTGTGCATACAAATGTATGGGGACCTACTCAGGTATCATCTCTCGGTGGCTCTCATTATTATGTTACTTTTATTGATTATGCAACTAGAAAAACTAAGATTTATTGTATTAAGAATAAATCTGATGTATTTGATACTTTCAAGAAATGGAAAGCTTTGGTTGAGATTGAGTCAGGAAAGAAATTGAAGTGTCTTAGATCAGACAATGGAGGTGAATATTGCAGCAAAGAGTTTGATAGGTACTTTTCAGAGCATGGAATTCGCAGAGAGAAGAGAGTTCCAAGAACACCACAAGAAAATGGTGTGTCAGAAAGGATGAACGTAACAATCCTGGAGCGTGCAAGGTGCATGAGATTGCATGCAGGATTGCCTTTACAATTTTGGGCAGATGCTGTAGATACTGATGTTTATCTAATAAACAGTGGGCCTTCAAGTTCCTTGGATGGTGTTGTTCCAAAGGAAGAGGAAGCATGGATAGGTAAAAAGGTAAACTACTCTTTTTTAAAGCCTTTTGGTTGTGAGGCCTTTGTCCATATTAATAAAGAAAATAGAACAAAGGTTGAGGCAAAGTCAAAGAAATGTACCTTTATTGGATATGGTGTTAATGATTTTGATTATCGCTTATATGATTACAAGAATCACAAAATCATTAGGAGGAAAGATGTAATATTCAATGAAAAGTCTTGTATAAGAATTAGTTGCAGGAAAGGAAACAGGAAAAAGAAAACAAGGAATACACAGTTCTTGATGAAATCACTGAAAAAGTAAAGGTGCCTGAAAATAATAATAATCAACAACCACAACAACAACAACCACCACAGCAGCAACAGGCACCCCAAACACCTGAAAGTGGTGTTAGAAGATCTACCAGGATAAGTAGACCCCCTGAACGATACTCTCCTTCATTATATTATTTATTGTTGAATGATTTCGGTGAACCCGAATGTTATGAGAAGCAATGCAGGTTGAAAGTAGGAAGAAGTGGGAGGTAGCCATGGAAGAAGAGATGGACTCCTTAATGCATAACCAGACTTGGGACTTAGTCAGGTTGCCTGCAGGAAAAACTAAACTGAAGAATAAAAGGGTTTAGAGGCTGAAGGAAGAAGATGGAGGAAAACAGAGGTACGAAGCTAGACTTGTGGTGAAGGGGTTTTCACAGAAGAAAGGTATTGATTTTGATGAAATATTTTCTCATGTTGTTAAAATGACTTCAATCATAACTATTTTAAGTGTAGTAGCAGCTGAAGATTTGCATCTTGAGCAGTTAGATGTAAAGACAGCCTTTCTCCATGGGGATTTGGAGGAAGAGATATATATGCAGCAGCCACAAGGATATGAAGTGAAAGGGAAGGAGAAACTAGTGTGTAGGTTGAAGAAGAGATTGTATGGCTTAAAACAAGCTCTAAGGTAGTGGTATCTAAAATTTGACAAGTTTATGTCTGAACAAGGTTATACTAGATGTCACTCTAATCACTGTGTTTATCTAAAAAAGAAAAATGATGCCAGCTATATTATATTGTTATTGTATGTAGATGACATGCTTGTTGCAGGGTCTAACATGTAGGAAATAAATGTGCTCAAAATAAAATTGGCAAATTCATTTGCAATGAAGGATTTGGGAGCTGCAAAACAAATCCTTGGTATGAGAATCACTAGAGACAGGAAAAATCACAAATTAACATTGACTCATAATGAGTACATACAAAAGGTGTTGAAAATATTTAATATGCATAATGCAAAACCAGTTAGTACACTTTTTGCTAGCCATTTCAAACTTAGTAAGAAATGTGCCCAAAGACCCAAGAAGACATGGATTATATGTCTAAAGTTCCATATACATCAGTAGTTGGAAGCTTAATGTATGCAATGGTCTGCACAAGGCCCGATATTGTACATGAAGTGGGAGTTGTAAGCAAGTACATGAACAATCCAGGAAAGGAACATTGGATGGCTCTGAAATGGATTCTTAGATATTTGAAAGGTACCACAAATCAAGCATTATGCTTTGATGGCTCAAACATTTCTTTACAAGGATATGTTGATGCAGATATGGCAGGGGACAGAGATAACAGGAGGAGCACTACAGGATATGTATTTACTATAGGTGGAACAGTTGTCAGTTGGGTTTCAAAAATCCAATGTGTTGTTGCACTTTCAACAACAGAAGCAAAGTATGTTGCTGCTACAGAGGCTAGTAAAGAAATGATTTGGTTACAAAGATTTATGGGTGAATTGGGTAAGGAGCATGATATGGGTATGTTATACAGTGACAGCCAAAGTGCCATTCATCTTGCAAAGAACTCAGCATTTTATTCCAGGACTAAACACATACAGCTCAAGTACCATTTCATACGATCAGTGTTGGAAGATGGAGAGTTGAAGCTAGAAAAGATACATACTAGCCAAAATCCTACAAATATGCTAACAAAAGTTGTAACAAGGGAGAAACTGAGAATATGCTCAGTTTCAATTGGTCTTCAAGGATGACGATGAAGATGAGAAACAACCAGGTCCAAAGAGGAGTCATTATCTATCAAATGAAGCAGTGATGGAGTTGCTACAATCATTCTCCAAGTGGGAGATTGTTGGATGTGGAGCATGATTGTTCAGAGGTCTTTGTTTCAGCCGGATGTATACCCCAGGAAGTTTGTGCACCCCTCCATGCAGGGGGGGGTGCGGGGGGGACTTGTCCCCCCTATGGGGGTCCGGGGGGACCAATCCCCCCCGACTGGGGGGTCCAAGGGCTAGTGGTCACTTGGCAGGGGCTCAGGGGTAGCGCCCCTGAAGCTAAAAACAGATGTCAAATTGCCTTGTAAAAGTATAGTAATTTCTAGTCAATCTGGGCCATTCATTAGGCAGATGATCTGACAGTAGAACTTATGTTTAGTTTAGGGTTTTTTGCCCTAGAAGGCAACCCCCTCTCTTCATATGAGGGCATTGTATTGAGTCTGTGTAATATATGTGTACTCTCTGAGCAAGAAGCAGAGAGGTGAGACTGTGAGAGAAAACAGAGGATATTACAGCGGATTTGCTGTAGGTTGTGTCTCTTCATTTTGTTGAATAATAGAAAGGAAGGACTGGTTGTTTGGGGTGGACATAGCCCAAACTGGGTGAACCATGTATATCAGTGTCTCTCTTGTTTTATGCATTTTCTATGTTTATATTTCTGCAATATTTTATGTGTTCCATTGCTCCGTAATATATAATTTTCTAACAATTTATGGGGTTAACGGGTTATTACAAGAGATTCATCATGAACTTATCACAAATTTCTTATCCTATTACATCGTTGCACAGGAAAGGTAAGAAATTTCAATGGACAAAGGAATGGTCATCTTGTTTTGAGCAATTGAAACAGTTTTTTACAAATGCTCTAGTTTTAAATATTGCAGATCCGGACAAAGAGTTTTTGGTATGTGTAGATGCTTGCAAGAGAGCACTTGGTGGAGTCCTGATGCAGGAAGGATAGATAGTGTGTTATGAATCAAGGAAACTTAATGAGCATGAGCATAATTTTCTGACACATGATCTTGAGTTGGAAGTGATTATCCATGCTTTGAAGATGTGGAGACACTATCCTCTTGGTAGGCGGTTCATAATGATGAGTGATCATAGTGGATTTAGGTATCTATTTGACCAACTGAATCTTAATTCCAAGCAAGATAGATGGTTGGCCACAAATAGTGAGTTCAAATTTGAGATCATGTACTTTAAAGGTAAAGAGAACAGGGTTTCCTATGCTCTTAGCATGAGGATACTAGTTAATCATATAGCAATTATGAGCTCCTATGGGACAGATTTACAAGATCTGATTTTGCAGGCATGTCAGTAGGATGACAAGTATAAGGAGCTTATGCATAGGTTACAGTAGGGTATAGGTGATTAGGATGTGGACTACCATCTCACAGTAGATGGCTTGGTTATATTTTTTGGACAAGATATATGTACCAGACAACAGTGAGCTCAAGAAGCTTATCTTGAGAGAATTTCATGCTAAGTCATATTCAAGTCACCCAAGATATCAGAAGACATTGACAGCAGTGAAGAAGTTCTATTATTGGTTGAATCTGAAGAAGGAAGTGGTAGAGTTCGTAGCTAGATTATTATACTTTCAGCAGGTCAAAGCAGAGTGTAAGCATCCAGGTGGATTGCTTCAGCCGATTCTAATTCTAGAGTGGAAATGGGAGGTCATGTCCATGGATTTCGTTACAAGTTTTTGAAGGACATCTAGACAACATGATTATATAATGGTTTTGGTTGATAGGTTGATAAAGGTAGTGAACTTCATTCCAGTGAAGTCTACATATTCATTTAATGATGTAGCACAGGTCTTCATCAGAGATGTAGTGAGGTTGCATGGTGTACCAAAGAAAATTGTGTCAGACAAGGATGCCAATTTCACTTCTAGATTTTAGAAAGAGTTATTTGCATGTTTAGGTATAGAGTTTGCCTTTAGTACATCTTATCATCCAAAGATAGATGGACAGACAGAGAGGGTCAATAGGATAATGGAGGACACATTGAGGATGTTTGTGATGCATCAGCAGTGAAGGTGGGAAGAGTATCTTCCATTGGTTGAGTTTTCTTGCAACAATGGTTACCAGGAATCTTTGAGGATGAGTTTGTTTGAGGCACTGTATGGGTGGATTTATAATACTCCCATCAGTTGGAGTGATCCAATTAAAAGGGTGTTTATAGGATCGGACATGTTGACAGATATGGAACAGGAAATGAAAGTAATGAAGAAGAATCTAAAGGTAGCATAGGATAGATAGCAAAGTTATGCATATAAAAACAAGATGTTTAAGGAGTTTCAGGTTGGGGAACATGTGCACTTGTGCATCAAGCCCAAGAAGAGCTCCTTGAGGGTTGAATCATGTGCCAAACTAGAACATCAGTATTATGGACCTTTCAATATTCCTGAGAGGTTTGGACCAGTAGCCTACCAACTTTCAGTGCCTCTGATAGTGAAAGTCCATGATGTTTTCCATGTGTCATTACTTAAGAAGTATGTTAAAGATGTTGATCATGTGATTGACTAGTTTGTATTGTAGGTGGAGCTAGAAGGAGAATTCTAGCCAAAACCTCAGTGCATTTTGCAGAAAAATATGCTCCTACTTTGGAATCGAGCAATCGAGTAGGTTAAGGTGTAGTGGAAGCACTTTGGGCCTGATGAAGCTACATGGGAGATGGTTGATCAAATGCAGGTTGTGTATCCCTCCCTATTCTTTGGTTGAGCGAATGTTTTTGGCATATATTTTGGTGTGATTTTTGGTATATGTATATATGTATATATGTATATGGATGTAAATACCGCCATGAGCTATGGTATAGACCTCCAATAAGAGGTATGGGTGTCATGTCGTTATGGTTGTCATGTTGTTATGTTTCTCATGTTTGTTGCTTCTCAGCAGGATTATCATTGTAAATACTGCAGTGAGCTAAGTTATAAATATACATGAGCAATATTTTTTGCTTTTAAACAGACTTGTTGGTTGTACATGTCATTGAACACCGAGGACGGTGTTCCCCCAAGAAGTAGGGTTCTGCAATAGCCCTGGTCAAAAAACCATGTATTAAAATTAATAAAGGAAAAATAATAACCAATGTCATGGGAAACGTATCCCAACCTGAATGTTGGGCAAAAACATAGTGATGGGGATCACTTGTGATTAATTAATGGCTATGGAAATTAGAAAATACAATGGAAAATGCTTTGGAAAGGCAAAGTGGCATTAATTGGCATTTTATTTATGAAAATAATAGAAAATAGGAGAAAATGGAGGTGAAAGGTCACATGTTGCATGTGAGGAGGAAAATGAAGAAAATAGAAGCCTCATTAATAAAAAGGCTTTTGAGGATCAGTTTGTAGCTTTTTGTCAATTAAATTTTGGAGCTCTCATATTCTACTCTCTCTCATACTCTTAGAGACTTATAGTTTTCTTGGAGCACTCTTGAAGGAGTGTGGCATACTTGGGATTTGGAGAAAGAAGGAAAAACAAGAGCAGGAAAGCACAAGAGGACATCAAGATCGACAACTACAACAGGTTTTGCTTGCAGGTAATAAGTTGTGTATATAATTTCCTTGCTAGTTTTGACATGCATGGCACATGCATGTGGTTTCTTGGTTATGATTTATCATTAGCATGGAGGATTTCCTAGATTGATGGTGGTTTTTTCCTTGCCTTTCCATTTCCTGGATAGCCATGGTGTTGTGAGTTTCTTTCATTTTGTTTTCTGGTTGGTTCTCATGTTCCTTTGGTTGTAGGTTGAGTTAGTAGTTCTTAGAGACTTGGTTGGACAAACTCTCTTGAAGCCCTATAACATCTTATGTTGAGTTACTAATCTTGGAAGCCTTGGTTGGACAAATGCTCTGGAACCCTTGGTGGGTTGAGTTACTAGTCCTGGAAGCCCTGGTTGGACAAATTCTCTGGATCCCAACAACATCTATGGGTTGAGTTACTAGTCTTGGAAGCCTTGGTTGGAACAAATGCTCTAGAGCCTTGGAAATTTTGGGTAGAGACTGATCTGGTGGTGGTTATTAATCTCTGGCCGTGAGGTTGAATCAATGGTTGACAGTTGAGGTGATTTGGCCTCTGGAAGCCCTAGTTTGGTTTTGTTTGATTTGTTTCATGAGATCCTACATTCATACTTGGAATATGGCACGGAGTGATTGGCCAAAAGAGAGATTTGGTTCAGCCCAATCTATGGTCAGGTGGTACTTGGAAGTTCCTAACTTGGTTGGATTTTCATATGTTAACAATATCTCTTTTTCCTTGGTATTTTCATGAGTAAATGTACATGATATTGTGTGGATTTAATGGTTGTTTCCTCATTGATGTATCTTTTGTTATTTGTTGGTTATAAGTATGTTTTATGATAGCTATGATATATGGTTGTCATTATGTTTTATTTAGTATATGAAATGTTAGTGAATGAATGAACTAATATATAAAAATTCAGTTATTGTGAGGAGATATCGGTCCTCATAGACGATTCTCAGATAAGTATGAGACCCCTATGCTTAGATATATTGTTGTGACATGTACATTACACGTTTGTGAAAATAAATTCCTTATTCAAGTGTTTGAATTAGTACCCTTTTTTCGAGGTTATTTACCATTTATGGAAGTTTCATGAGGTTTTGGACAGTGGCTTGAGTCCTAGCCCTAAAAAAGTGGCAAAGAATCTGAGGTCACTGGCACAAAACTGCTTTAAAAAAGGCCTCAGTCAGATGGATGCCTTGTTGTGTGAGTTACTAGAGGGTCCCAGTCGCATGCATACATTGTCATGGGAGCAACTAAGGCTCTAGGGCAGTGAAAGGGCAGCTTGTCTCAGGGGTTGGTCACCTGGTAGGGTGGTTGTCCTGAACGTTTTGTAGCATGTGCAGAAGGTTAGATTGGTCTTGTCAGTCGATTCCACTTCCTTAACTATACTTGGGGAGTTGAATCATAACATAGTTACTCTCCATCACATGTTTATCCCAGTGGACAGGTTAGCTTGGGTAAATGTGGGAAGAGGGCGTTATAGATGCCAATGATGCTAACCATTCAAAACTTCAACAAGGTCTTGACCTAGACATGCCTAGTACAAAAAAAAAAAAAAAAAAAAAAAAAAACGTCAAACATATGGTAAACATATAAGTTATAGGTCATGAATGAATATTTGATAATAAAATTCTGAACTTCATCTGAGAATCACCAAGAAGGTCTAATGTCCACTCAAGTAGTTGCAACAACACTTGTTAGCCCATGCATTCATCAACCATTCAATAACTTATCAAATCATGAAAGATATCCATAGCTAGAGAACATCATATAACCAAGTATATAACCAAAATAGAAACCATGGAAAAATAGGCAAGATTAATAAATAAACAATACATGTGCTCAACATCATAATAAGGAAAATAGCTTGTATTAACATATGCAAAATCCAACCAACTCAGGGACTTCCATGTACCACCCAACCATAGATTGGGCTGAAGCAAATCTTTCTTTCATCCAATGACCCTCATGCCATATTCCAAGCATGAATGTCGGATCTCATGGGATAGACCAAGACATAATCGAACAGGGAACCTAGAGGTTAAACCACCTCCTCCCTCAATCTACCATGATCTCACCTAAAGTGGACCTAAGATCACAAAAATAAACAAGGCTTGGATGCCTCAGAAGTGCTTCACCACACCTTAAGGAATTTTCATTTCTCCACCCACCTATTGAGGGCTTCCCAAAGAATACCATCTCCACCCCCAACCTACGGTATTTTCCTAAGACCGCCTCACCCAATTCCAAAACCTTTTGACAATCCAAATCTCAACCAAGAATGAATCCCATCATGCCATGGCTATCTAGGCACTAGAAAGGCAAGGCTGAAATCATTGTCAAACCAAGAAAAACCCATGCCAATGATAGTAAATGAAACAAACAAATAAATGCATGTACAATGCATCCACATCCTAACAAGGAAATCACACATGAAATCTGTTACCTGCATGATCTTCCTGCTGAAATTGTTGATCCAACCTTTCTCCTTGATTTCCTTCACTTTCCTTTGCTTTCCTTTTCCTTCCTTTTCCAAATCCAAGTGAATGCTAGAGTGCTCCAAGAATGCTCTAAGTGTGCAAGAGTCTATGAGAGAGAGAATGAAAGGAGAGAGCCAAAATTGACCTAAGACAATCTGTGAAATGTTTCTCTAATACCTTTTTATCATTAATTTCCCATTTTCTTTCATTTTCTTTCATTTTCTTTCATTTTCTTTCATTTTTCCTTTAATTTCCTTTGCATGCATATTTGTGTCTCTTCACCGTCCTTTTCTCCTCTTTTCTTTTATTTTCATAATATAATGCCAATTTTTTCCTCTTTTCCTTTGCCAATTTCCATAACCATTATTGAACCACAAAGGATGCCCACTATAATTTTTACCCAACATTCAACATGGAATATGTGTCCCATGACCTTGGTCTTATTTTTCCTTTATTACATGAAACTTTAACCTGGAGTTGTTACACCTGCACTTGAAGTCCTAGAAGGGAAACTTCTTCTTCTAGTGCCTAATTTCACTTCCTTACTTTGTTAATATTACATAAGGTGATGACCAACTCTCCTTCCAAGTCTACTACTACTTATTCTCATTTACTTCATCTGAATAACAATAATTTTCATCTTGACCTGCATGCTTCTTTAAGTAAAGATCATGGAGCTTCTTCCAAAGACTTTTGGCTGATGAGCATTGATCAACTTTGGCTTTTACAGGGTATGAAAAAGTACTAAGAATGAAATTCATGGGTTTTGTATTGTACCTTCTATATATGTTGGTAGATGTGTCCTAAAAAACAATAGAGTTCCATACATGATATCCTTGACCTTGCAAATGGACTTTCATTCTAGATTCCCATATTTCATATTTAGCTTCATCAAACTCAAGAGCCAGTAGACCAACTTGATTCTCTTGAGGTTTGGATATTATTGTTGTATAGGTTTCATTTGATGATTTGGATGTGTGCTTCTTTGACTTTCCCATCTCTGCAATTATGAGATCTGCCTTCTAGTTGTTAAGCCACACCTGAAGGAACCTACTCTGATACCAATTGTTGGAAATACTGAGAGGGGGGTGAATCAATATTTCACTTCAATCAGTTAATTTTAACTTCACAAAGCATTGATTATCATTATCACTAGATTAAAAACATAAGTTATCATCACATCAATGAACAAATAACAACACCATTCAACAATGCACAACATCCAAGATAGTAAACATGAGATGTTTATGTGGAAACCCTTTTGGGAGAAAAACCACTAAACACTTCTTAGTATAGGTCTTCAATATTTACATCAATAGGAATCTCCAACTTCCAATATTTTCAACATCAAATGAAGGAGGCTCCAACCCCTTGGTTTATAGGCTCCAACTTGAAGGAAGCTCCAACTCCCTTATATACTAGTTTCAACTAGAAGGACGCTCCAATACCCTAATTTACTATCTCCAATTGGAAGGATTCTCCAAAACCCTAATTTTGTAGCTCCAACTAGAAGGACACTACAATGCCCTAATTTAACAGCTCCAACACGAACGACACTCCAACACTCTTATTTACCAGCTCCCACTATAAGGATGCTCTAACACCCTACACAGGCTCCAACCTGCCTTGGCACCACCCTATTATCCTGAAGTGTTCTCAGGATCTAACCTAAAGGAGACTCCACTCTCCTGTCTTGCACCACCCTACCACCCTATTTAGCAAGTGAACCATGATTTCATATCATTTTCAAATTATATCCACCTGTGCTTAATATAAAAATAAAATAGTATGTTGATTTTGTCAATTAGTAACACGGGCACAAGATCATCAACAATAATATGATATTTCTTGCTTTGGAAGATCAAACTCTAGCTCAACTCCATTCCATACTCCTTCTTCAATGATTATGCTAAACACAAACCTTGTCACAACAACCCTGCTAAGGAAATATGTATTTCTTTGTCAAACCCTAGCAACACCAATTAGCATAGATCCAAAAAAACTCTACAATTCTTTTGTCTTGTCACTATATTGTCCACATTTATGTACATTGTTCTAATATTATAAAATAAAAACTCGTTCAACACTTAGTAGCAGTATATAACTCAAGCTCTAAACATACAAACACTATCATACACCCATTAATTTATGTCATCATATCACCTAAACACAAAATACATGATATTATGACACTTTTCCATCTAATATCATGAATACAGGGCTTATACAATTGATAGTATATATGACATGATAATAATACACCAGCAATCGCATTACATGCCCTCAATAGAACATGTATATCACTATAAAAATATAGCAATCCCAATGGATACTAAACCTCGCAATATCACTTTTAAACAAATCCTGCAATACAAGTATGTTAGATTTGAATCATCAGTTCATATTTTCTCGCTACATCATCATGCTTGGCCATATGGCACACCACCATAACAGTCAACAGAACATTTCCCTTCATACGATCAATTGATAAACCCAATCAGCCTTCATCAAACGCTAATGAGATCATAAACCCTCAACCATGGCTATATAATCATTTTATGCTCATAAATGCATGGAATCCATACAAGTTCTGCAAATATCTAGCAATTATGTTCAAATAATCAAACCCTAGCCTTCAACAAATGGGTCCACTATTGCTTGTCATGTACATCTTGTTGATAAACCCTGGCAGTAGTGAATCAAACTCATAGTCACAATGACCTACTCATCAACCTGGAAACATATTCATAACAGTACTTTGTTGCCTCTTTATCAAAGACAGTGCCCTAGCATTAGCATCATGTCATCATTTTAGTTTGACCAGCAACATACTTTGGCTCAACATTCTCTACTACAAAACCATTAAAAAAGACGACTTTGACCACTGTATCATAACATTTTTATATCTATTTAACACTCTTCCATAACATAGTAATTAAGAAAAAAGAGAATCTACCCTACATAAAACAATCCTTTAGCACATGTACACTAAAAATATGACCAGTACATAGTAAATGAACACCTATACTAACACCAGCATACACAATCTTTGTACAAACATCAACCCATGAACCAAGCATCAATAGTATCATAATTCACATATGTGCACATCAAACACAACATTCAAATCTCTGTCAAGTTGATTTCATATCATGTCTAACTCATATTGCTTAAAAAAAACACCATTGTTACATGAAAATAACTCTTAATTATGTCAATATGCATTGGTTCGCATGCTTTCTGATCTCTTAATCAAATTGCTCCAACCGATGCACAGGATCTATAAACATCCTTTGTTTCATTGCTTTGCATCCCTATTATTCCATTCATATAGAGTTGATACAAACAATCATTGATTAATTATTTAGTGTAAATAAAGGTCCTGAGATATGCATTGAATCAATCATTCAACAACAAAATACAATGCAAAGGTATATTAGTTGATTACACAGGCATATGTGCATTATCATCACACTTCTGCTAGGCACTCTATAGGTCACATGCCCAATCATTCTCATCAAATTAACTACATCATTCTTAATCCATTATGCTTTATATAACCTTCAGATCATAGAAGATATTTGCTTCAGAAAAGGCGCTTCAAAGCTCTTGGCCTCCCACGAAAGATAATATTTTGAAGCTCTGACTTTAGTTTAGAATATGATTTCCTTCTAATAAACTTTACAAAAATGTTGCATTCTAAAGACAACATTCTCTAGTATGTTAAGAAAACACTTCAGCTCAATCATGTTAATAGAGCTCCTTGTGGTATGCAAGTTTCAAAAACTATGGAACATTGTTGTAAGATATCTCAGAGAATGTGATTTTACCCAATGAAACACCATGACCAAAAAACAAAAGAGTGTGAATAATATGCCTAAAAACCAATCAAAACGTTTCTCTGAACCTGGACAGAATAAGCGTGGAACCTCAAACAAGATGACTCAGAGAATTAGCTTCACAATATTTCGCTTCATATCTCAACATACTAATGAAGAAACAAGATCTCAAACCAAATATACACCCAAGAACCTTCAAAAGAAACTTCAACCTCCTTATGGTGTTGCTCCACAGGGTTGCAGATGGTCATTGAGAAAGCTTGCTTTAGATCAGCAAATGATTCATTCCTTTTGAGGATAAATCGAGTTGTTACTTATAAGATAAGGAGGGCTTCAACTTGAGCCAACTTGTATAGATTTGAGGGAAATAATTATAATTCAAACTTTAAATTGGAGCTAAAAACATTTTTACTTGTAGGTCGACTTGGCATGGTGGCTAACTTTCATTTGGAGCCAACATCCCCAACAACCATTTGAGCCAACTTTTAATTTAATTTTTTATCTTTTGCCTTGATAAAAACCTTTTTGACTTTGACTAAGATATTTTAATTTTATTTTATTGAATACACAAAAAAATTACTTGTGGGACCTCTTTTGGGGCTTCTTGACCAAAAGTGGGATGTTGATATTTAAATAGGCATATCTCCTCAACCATGAGGAATTAGGACATGTGCCACATTTCACTAAAATCAACATGATAAGAAGAATCAAATGAAGGCAATACTAAGTCCAAATGAGCTTTCCATCTGGAAAATTATCATTAATTGTTGGGAATCTAGGGTTTCCCGGGGCTTATTGACCATTGGATCATTAACCAATGAAATCCGGATAAATATTAAGAGCATTCAAGGATTGACGTTGGCATCAATGACAACAGTGTTCAACGATCTCCTCCTTTTTCATTGATGGAAACACATACTACCCCAGCGATCACTGCTCCGCATGAATCCTTTCTTGATTTCTCTTCCCTGTTGACATCAATGGAAAGGCTTACTTCCCCTGATGAAATTTATTCCTCTATCTTCCTATAATAGACTGTCATTCTCCCCCTGACATGTTATGCCTTTAACACCTTGCCACAACTAATTCCACTTGCATCGCTAAAAAGTTTTACATAGATTTGCAAGGTCTCCATTCAAATATGTGCATACATCATTTCTATACAAAACAAAATTCTAGACCTATAAGACAACCACAGCGAAGAATGAATCCAATGCTAAAAGAGATGGTGAAAGCAAAACCTCAAAAGTTTCAAAAAATAGATTTTATCTACCCTATCTCTGATAGTTAGTGGGTTTCTCCTTTAGTTCTAGTTCCTAAGGAAAATGACAAATGGAAAATTTTTGTATACTATAAAGAATTGAACAATGCAACCTTGAATATTATTTTCCCTTACCATTTAGTAATCAAGTCCTAGATATATAACTAGGAAAGGGTATTTCTCTTTCCTAAAAAGATTCAGTGGCTAAAATCAAATAAAGATAGCTTTAGAATATCAAGGCAATTTCACATGTCCCCAGGGTACATATGCCTATAAGGTCATACCCTTTGGATTTTACAATGTACCAACTGCCTGCATTCCAAATATCATAATTAGCTATATTTGTTGATTGGATACTTGAATGTGTAGAAGTATACATGGATCACTTTTCGATATATGGAAATTATTTTGATGAAGCTTTCATTAACTTAGAAAAAGCCTTGATATGACACATAGATACCTATTAAGCTCTTAGAAATGAGAAATGCTATATGTCTCTAATGGAAGGGATTGTATTGGGACATCATGTATCTTTTGTATATATAATAGTAGATCCAACTAAATTTGAAGCCATTGTTAAATTGCCAATACCATCAAGTCAATGCGATCTCAGAACTTCCCTAGGATATGCAGGTTATTATCATCGATTCATAGAACATTTTAGTAAAATAATCCTAGCATTGTTTAAGGTTCTTATTAAATATGTTGAATTCTATTGGGATGTTGATTTTCGAACTACCTTTAAAAAACTTACAGAAAAATTGTTTACAACACTAGTACTAAGAGGGCCTAATTGGATTTTGTCATTCCATATCTCTACAAATGCATTTGACAGTACAATAGAATCATTATTAGGTAAAAAAGAGAATCTTAAGACCTATGCTATCTATTTTTTATTAGTAAAAATATAGCTTCTATGGAGCTCAATTATACTATCGCTAAAAAAGAGATGTTGGTAGTTGTACATGCCGTCAATATATTTTGACACTATATCACTGGCTATAAGGTCTTATCCATATAGATAATTCTACCATTAGGTTTTTTACCAACAAATCCACTGTCAATGGTAGAATATCAAGATGATTATTATTGCTGCAATAATTCAATATCATTTTCATAGATCAACCTAAAAGGGAAAATTAAGTGGGAATTTTTCTTTCACACCTTAATAATCCTTGTGAGATTGATACAATTTCCTATAGTTTTGTAGATGAACATTTATTTACCATATCTATTAAAATCCCATGGTTTGTAGATATAAAAAATTATTTATATTCTGGAAAATTACCACCACAACACCAAAATAATAATATAAATTAACAATATAATAGTATTAATACATCAATAAACCTTTTATTAACTAATTACAAATTATTTACGCAATAATAAAGCATTATAAGTAGATTACATTTGGTAATAAAAATTATTATTAGTTCAAAACAACAACATATAAACAATCTCACAAAATTAATTTTAGATAAATAATAAACAAACTTATTATATAAATAATAACCTAAATAATAAGTTAATTACACTTAATCATTAACATGAGAAATCATAAACAAAGAATTATCATAATATAACAAGTAATAATTATAAGATAATTAGTAAAAGTAATAATAAGAACAAAGTAATATTAATATATTCAGTAAACACAATATAATATTAATTCAGAAATTAACTAAAATAATGGTAAATAATAATACTAAACAGTCAATTTGTTGGCCAAGCATTCTTTACAGCAAACCTATTGCATATTTATCACAAACCTTTTTCTTTTCTTTTCTCTGTAAATCAGTCCTGATGATGAGTCTTGGTCTAGACTCGAAACGTCGACCAATGTAAAGATGAACACTGTGGAAAATCTGAATTCCTCTCAGAAACCACACCACGGTAATCTACAATCCAATAATAATTAAATAAAGTGCTAGATATTCATGGATTAAAGGAGATTTTTCTACACAAGGCCTAATTTTATAATTAGAAGATGTGTTAGAGAAGATGAGGTTTTAAATATTTTAGAAGGTTGTCATGATGAACCTTGTGGTGGACATTTTTCAAATAAGATAAATGCTTACAAAGTACTTCATCTAGGATATTACTTGCCAAGTCTTTTCAAAGATGTGTGACAATATGTCAAAACTTGTTATAGTTGTCAACAGATGGCCCAACTAGTAGCTTTTGAGGAAATGTCCCAACCACAAGTTCTTTTGGAGACTTTTGAAAAATGGGCTCTTGATTTCATGGGTTCTATAATGGGTAGAAGCAAAAACATTAGGTAGAGCAACATAACAAGCAATAGTTAATTTCCTCTTTGAAGAGATTTTCATCAAATTTGGAGTGCTAAGAGAAACTATCACTAACCAAGGAGCCCAATTTACCTCTAAATTTATGCAAGGAATAGTGGAAAGCTATAAAATAAAACATTGGAAATCTACTTGCTATCATCCACAAACCAATAGTCAAGCGGAGTCAATCAACAAGATTTTGGAGACAATTGTGACCAAGACAGTCCAACTCCATCAAAAAGATTGGTCGAGAATACTTTTAGAAGCTTTATGGGCATATAGAACAACTTAGTACAATACTATCAGCTTTACTCCTTATGAGATATTTTATGCTAAGCAAGTTCTTCTTCCCATTCAGTTTCAAGTTCAAACATTCAGATTAGTAGCTAAACTAGGATTTGATCTAATAAAGGGACAAAAATAAGGAATTATGTAGTTGAATAAATTAGATGAACTTATACAAGAAGCTTTACAATACACCACCTTAATCGAGCAAAAAAGGACAAGATGTCATCATAAGTTTATAAAGAAAAAGTAATTTACAGTTGGTGATTGGGCCTTGCTTTTTATTCCAAGATTAAGGACTTCAAAGGCAAGTTCACCACTCACTAGCTTCGTCCTTATGAGGTGGAAGAATTCTTTGACAATGGGTTTGTAAAGATAAATATGGTGGATGAAGTAAGAGTTTCTTTTGTGGTCAATGGCCATAAACTGAAACTCTATAACAAACCTATCAATCGGGATGAATTTATTTCCCTAATATTTAGCAGAACATGATGCGAGTTGTGGGTAAAGGAAATGATAGTCCTATCCCTCTTCCATCCTAAATTCTATTTTCAAGAAAAAATAAGAAAACATGTATGAAAAAACAAGAGAAAAAAAATTATTTATGAAAATCTAGGTTCGTTGCATAATTTAAACTCAATTTTTTGTTTAAAAACCAAAAAATTGGCCAATGAAAAACCTTTATTAAAACTACTAGGTGATTTTCATATTTGTTCAAAACTATCAATGATTCCCTATGAAGATAATTTTTTGGTCTAAATGGGATTTTTGCAAGTTGAACACGTCCCATTTATTTCTTGTCAAGAGGCTCAAATATTACTATGTATAAATTTGTACAAAAACATTATATTTCTAGTTAAAAAAAACAACGTTGTATTTTGAAGTATAAAAGAAGCTCATTTATAATTCAAATTAGAGTGAAAAGAAGGCCAAATGATCATCTACTCCTACAAAGCCAAAGATCAGTCCAAGATTGCTCCAAGATTAACTCAAGTTGCTACAGAATTAGTCCTACAAAAGAAATATCATTAATATTCATTTTAATTGGAAACACATATGTACCAATCAAGCAAGCACAAAGCAAGATTATTAGAATACAAATGAAGGTTTGAAGGTCACGAGAAATCGAAGCCTACGACAAAACTACATCCATTGTATCAAAAGTCTGCTAAAAATTTTCAATGTTTTAAAATTTGTCGAAAGTATTAATTTTTTTTCCCTTGGAAAAAATCGTAATTTTCATTAATGAGGAAAATTACATTTTGCAGATGCCAGTGGCATATATTGTACTATGGGGTAGAAGCCTATCTTGTTGAGTATTCAAATTAGAAAGAGGTGTACTCCACGCAGGGAGACACTGCTCTGAGCTGTGATTTTCAATATGATTTATGTACTTACTCTACGCAAAGAGAATCAAGAAATAACTGTCATGTGTAGAACTGCTTGATAAAAACCTTCATATAATATTTATATAAATACAACAAAAGATATAACAAAAAAATTTATGTCCAGCTCCCATTGAGCTTTACTATTCTGATATTTCTATAAAATGTCTATGATAATACTGATGGAAGGTTCCATCAGTTTGCT
Organism: Pinus taeda; assembly: GCA_000404065.3. Taxonomy (NCBI): domain Eukaryota; kingdom Viridiplantae; phylum Streptophyta; class Pinopsida; order Pinales; family Pinaceae; genus Pinus; species Pinus taeda. The sequence continues at coordinate 34,304 of APFE030373570.1, forward strand.
GTAGTATGCTCCAAGTTCCTATAGGCTTGTGCACTACTTCCTTGGATAGTAGATAGGCAGTTGTGTTCTGCTCCCTGTATATATGTTGACAAGTAAATGTGTCAAATAAATTTATGAGACTGAATATTTCTTCCATGATGTGTCTCAGAGAAAAAGCATGACAATTTGTAGCTTTGTTTATCTAGTTGCATATAGTTTTTGAATCTCCAAATAGCTGTAAGTTTTTGCATTGTTTTTCCAAATCAAAATGAATGGTGTATTTTGCTGCTGAAAGCTCAGCAAAATTGTTCGTCCCTCTACCTAAACCAATTTGGATTTTGTAAAAATTATTTGTTGTAATATGGAGGACAGCTCCTCCCCCACATCCAATGTATTGAGCTAAGCCATCAAAGTATGCCTAGGGGTGAGATTGGTTTATGCTCTCGAGTATGATATGCCTGGGATTGGGATTTGTTTCCTCCTATGGAATTTGTTGGTAGTCTGCTAGGATTTGTGCAGTAATGGTTGGCCAGTAGGGGGAAGAATTTTGAAAGACAATTTTGTTCCGGCAATCCATATGGCCCAGCAAGTAAGTAAAGGGATGTTTTTTGTTTTTTTCGAGGATGCAGTGGACCACCAACCCTCCCGGGCTTCCTGAACAGTTGTTCCCTACCACATACAGAGCGAGGGTATATGAGAATGAATAGTATTCCATAGCTCCTTTGTGCATGGGCAAGTAAGAAAGAGAAGATTCCTAGATTCATTGTCAGCTTTGCAAAGGCCGCACCAAAAGGGTCCATGAAAAGATATCTTGATCAAATTTTCTCCTGTTGGGATGACGTAGAATGGTCCACATGAAGAGCCTGGACCTGGGGGGTGCTTTTAGTTTCCATATACTTCTCCACCATGGTTCACACTGCGGTGGTTTCCGTGAGTTCATAAGAGTTATGTATCCCTCCTTAGGTGAGTATCTTCCATGCTTCGTATGTGCCCAGATTAGCTCATCCTCCCCTTCTTGTATCCTGATATGGGATTCCATGAGTGCCTTCGTGTATTCTTTCCAGTTTTGTTTCCATTGTTGAGGGAGTTGTATGTCCTCCCAGATTTCCATGCTTGTTGCAAAAATGTAGAGTGTTCATTTTCTGCTATTTGGCTAAGGTGAGAGATCCCTTTGGAAGTGAGGTATGTTCTGAGCTCCTGTGGGAGTCTGTGAGCATTCCCACATCCAATCTAGGGGTCCATCCCTATTTTAATAGCTTCTCTTGACTTTATTCTCCATGTGAGTCCATCCCTAATAAGGGGCATAGCTTGTAGGGTTGCTTTCCATATGTTCAATTTTCCGACTTGTGTCCACTGAGGTTGTCTAATCCAATCCATAAGATTTAAAGGAGCTATGTATTTAGATGTTGCCACCTTAGTCCATAGGCTATGTGATGTGACTAGCTGCCACCCTAGTTTGGTCGCCATGGCTGAGGAGAAAGAGTCTAGGATTTTGATACCCCATCCTCCCCATTTCTTTGGGAGTGCCAAAGAGCCCCAATTGGACCAGGCAAAAATCCTTCCGGGCTAATTCCCTCTTCATAGGAATCTGCAGCATAGGTTTTTAATTCTTGCCAATATTCCTTTAGGAATCCATGCTAAAGACATCCACTATACTAGAGTTCCTTCCAACACTGCTTTTATGAGTATCAATCTTCTTTCTCTTGATAAATATTTTAGGTATAAGATGTTAAGCCTTTTCACCAATTTGGTTAAGAGCCAGATCCAATCAGCATTCTTATAACCATGTGGCTTTAATATATAACGCAAATATTTTAGTCCCTCGTCCAGTTGAAGTAGGTTATAGGGGAATCTTCTCAAGGCATAATGAACCTCATATGGTGTGCATCCTATAGCTGTTATAGATGATTTTTCATTATTAACCAACATGCCAGTGGCTGCTAGGAATATAGTGAAGGAGTTGGGGAGTGCGGTCACATCTCCTATACTCCCATTTAGGAAAAGTAGCACATCGTCCACAAAGAGAAAGTGCATTAATGTGCATCCTTCGGTGATGAAGGATCCCCCTTAATCTGCCTCTTTGATGTTCCTCCTTTATCAAATGACTAAGACCTTCCATGATGATTAAGAAGAGTAGTGGGGACAGTGGGCATCCTTGCCTGAGGCCTCTTTCGGAGTGGAAGAAAGGAGAGGTCGCACCATTTACGAGAATGCTAAATGTTACATTTGTGATACAGCTCATAATCCGTCTTATGAATTCATATGGGAAACCCATGTGCGTTAAGAGCATTCTGATGTATAGCCAATTGACTCTATCAAAGGCTTTTGAGAGGGCAACTTTCAAGACCATACCCTTTTGCTTGTGGGTCTAGATAGAATGTAGAATCTCTTGTGTCGTTCCGACCGCTTCATGTATTTTTCTATTCTGTAAAAATGCAAATTGTTCAGCTGAGATATGGTTTGATAAGATTGGCCAAAGTCGATTTGCTATAATCTTGGAGATGACCTTGTAGATACATTTACATAAGGAGATGGGTCGGAAATCATTGAAGGATGTGGGATTGTCTGATTTGGGAATAAGGGAGATAAAGGTTGAGTTATAGGCCTCATACATTCTTCCAAAGGCTCTGCATTCCTCTATAACTTGTAATAGGTCCCCCCTCCCAGAGTATCAAAGAAGGTCAAGTAGAATTCCACATTCCAGCCATCCGGACCAGGGATTTTGTCTTAGTTAAACCATTTGAGAGTGTCCTCCAGTTCTCTTAGGGAGACCTCCTTTAGCAATTCCCCACTTTCTTCTTGTTCGACAAACCTTGGGAATAGTTGGGTTGTCCTCATTATGTCTCCCAGGGTGGCATTTGGTGGTGACTTATAGATGTTCTTGAAGTGAGCAAAGGCCATAGCTACCAGCTGGGGAAAGGTATTCATTGGTTCTCCTTATTCATCTTATAGGTTCCAAATAGTATTGATAGCTTTGCACCCATTTACAAATTTATGGTAGAACTTGGTATTGTCATCCCCTTCCCTAATCTAGATGGCTCTGCTCCTTAATCTCCAACTCTCTTCTCTGTCATTAAGAATCTGGTTTCTCTTAGCCAAAAGATAGGTTATCTACTCTTTGTGCTCAAGGGAGGAGAAGATCCCCTCATGGTCATTTTCATACTTCTAAATGGCTTCTTCAGTTTGTTTGAGAGTATGGTCTTCCTGTGATCTCTTCTTATGAGCCCATTGCTTTGAGAGGCTTTTGCCTTCTTTTAGATTTTTTGCAAATCCTTCCGATATAGTCCTTTCTACCATTAGGGGATGAGTCCTCGAGTAATTTGTTACTACTTGGATGTATTCAGCGTCCCTCAACCATGCTACATTAAATTTGAAAGGACCTTTTGGTTTGTTCATACCTCCTCTAATTTCCAAATAGATCGGCATATGGTTTGATATTCTGCCAGATCCCACCCACTATCTATATCCCTGCCCCAAGGTTAGCATATGCTCCTTAATGAGATATCTATCTAGTCCTCTAGAGATATTTTCCACTCATGATCTGTTGTTTCTCCAAGTGGGCAATATTTTTGGCGAGGGGATATCTATGAGATTATGATCCTCCAAATTGGCCTAGAAAAAATTTGAGAGGATATCCCTTTGGGCATTGTGTCCCCATGATTCTACAAAGCCAATGGAGAAGTTTAAATCCCCCCCCCCAGAACGAGATTTTCCTTTTGAAGGATGTGTGAGTCTAGGAGTCTGCTCCAATATTCCTCCCTATTGTGACAGGGGCCATAAATGTTGATGATCCTGAGCTCAATATCAAGATCTGAGGAATATATGTCAACTCCTAGGTGGCCCGAACTCCCCCACGTATTACAGATTTTGATAGATCTATCTTTTATCCCCAACGCAAGACCCCCTGACTGCGTTGATGTATCTAGGGTATGGAATGTCCATCCAGGTAGCCAGGATTCCAGGAGGTGGGTAATGACACAACCCTAGCCTAGGTTTTTTTGAAGAGAAAGAATATCAATGGGTTCTATTTAGAGTAGTCTCCTCATGGCTACTTTTTAACAGGGCTAGCCAACCCTCTACAATTGAAAGAGACAAATTTCATGGAGGAGGGGGCTCTTGGGTATTCACTACTCTAAGTACCCAGATGATGGCATGTTGCTTGCCCGCAACAATCTCTTCCCCATCTTGCATTTTAGCTTTGGATAGGGAGGAGGGTCTACCTCTAGTCATCTTTAGAGGAGGGGCGGAGGTGATGAGGCCGATACCTAGAGAGTCAGGGGCTTGAGAATGAAACCAGGCTCTGGTGGGGTATCTGGAAGGTGGAGGACTGGAATGACTGGGAGGAACAAGTAATCAGGAATTTGGGGGAGGTTTATCAGGTAAAGATGGCTAAGTGCAGGAGATGGTGGGGAAGAGGGGTTTGATAGGGAAATCCACAGCCTTAGGAGGGTTGAAGGTGTGAGAAAAGGGCTGAATTGAAAAGAATTGTTCATAAATAGATTCAATGCAGTGCGGAGATACATTAGATTAAACAGAGGCAGAGTTTGCAGTCGACATACCCGTAGAGAAAGTAGCCTCAGCAGCTGCCCTTGCTCTGGTTAGAGGAGGAGAAGGTGCTCCGATGGGTGCCTTTCCCCGCTTCTTTCTGGTCACCTTTGTGGGCATAAGTAATTCTTCAGAGTGCGCCAAATTTGATACCTCCTACCCCCCTGGAGGGCTACCCCGAGCTTGTGCATTTTTCTGCAATGTATCCTTCCCCTTATCTTCGACCCTTTCCTTCTTGTTCAGCAGACAATCTTTGTATAGGTGTCCCACTTTGTGGCAATGTCTGCATCGGAAAGGGACACCTTCATAGTCTAGGGTTTGCTTTCGGGAGAAGGTTTTCCACTGTAAGTTGGTGTGATCTTGAAGACCGCCCCGAGTATATAGGTGAACGAGAATCCTGGCATATGCCATCATGCCTAAAGCCAGATATGATTTGTCATGATAGAGGTAGGCTCCCAAAGTGTTGTCGATGTGGCAGAATATATCCTCTGACCAGAATTGTACGGGCAGTCCTGGTAGCCCAACCCATATAGGGACGACTCCTATCTGTTCTTTTTCCGGGTCAAAAGGAGTGTTCCACCGTCGGAGAAGAACTGGAGCATGCTCGAAATGCCAGAAGGACGACAGGAGCAAGTTTGTGTACTCGAATCTGGAAAATCGTAGAGCAAGCCATCCCCTAACAAAGGTTTGAACAGTTGGGAGGTCCACCAAGTGCTGCCCCCATACCTCTGAGGTCCACATCTTAAGCCTAGCCACTGTGTAGCTACGACTGCGAATCCTTCCTACCAGAACCTAGTCTATCATGTCCATGATATCACCCCACTGAATGTCCTCCACGAGTCTGAGGATAATGTCTTCACTTCTGACTTTGAAGCACTTCGTTTTTTCCCCTCCGCATCTTCAAGTTCCTCTAAATTTTCCACTACCTAGTTAGGGTTTGGATCAGGGTTTTCAGGGCAGGGATGTTCGACCACTAGAATCGATTCTTAGAGAGGGGTACCACTGTGTAACTGCTCGATGGAGGCACCTCAGGTACCGAAACTTGTGGGTTCTCAGAGGCTTGGTTGAATATTCACCAAGGTGGGATGAGAGGGGGGTTTAAGAGCTAGCCACCTCAAGTTTAGGGTGGAGGCAACCGGAAACAAAGGTTATAGTTGAGGGTGACTGCGACGGCGAGGGAGGAAACAGCCAGATCGGAGGAGGCTCCGAGAAAGTTACTTTGGAGCAGGAAGGTCCCGAGATGGAAGGAAGACCTGCAATGGTAGCCGACAGGTTGCAGCAGAAGGGGAGGAGTTCGTCTACAGCAGAGCAAGGGGTTTTCCAGATATTGACATTCTCCAACAGGTCTTCTGAATAGCCTACTAGGTGAAGCTCCATACCTGTTCCAAGGTGATCTCCGCCAGCTGCCTCCAAGACCATCGTAACCGTCACCACAGGGAGGGTATCGGAATTTGGTGGGAATGTAGTGAACGGGGAGGAGATGGTAAACAATGATGTTACGGAGTGGATCAACGAGTTATGGGTGACAGGTATTGTCATGGGTGTTGTAGTCGGAGGGAGAACGGACGATGACAAATAGCAGGTAGGTAGGGTGAGTAGGGTGTAGTCATGTCGGCCATCTGCAAAATATCCCTAACCCTTTTTAGACAGCCTCCATAGTCCCATCGTGACTCAACTAACCACCAAATCCATTGACTTGCTCAAAACTCTTAAATTAAAGATAAATGGTAATACCTTTTAAATGCCTACTTCTTATATCTTATACTTTTTTTTTTTAAATGGCGCTAGTAAACCCCAATTTTTTCAAAATTTCACTTTCAACTTCAACAAAAACCTTGTTCTAACTCTTTTAAGATAATTAAGGCATTATTTAATAAAACCAAACTCAAATAATAGCCTATTTCATTTTCATCTATCCTACTAATGATTTCAATAAGCCTACTTTATTTTCGTCTATCTTATTATTTCTTCATCACTTCATTAAAACCCATGATTATACACTATCCATTGTTCATTATCAAATTTTATCATAAAACTTATTATCATATCATTACCCATTACTTCATCTATCTTATCATTTCTACATCACCTCACTAAAACCTGTTATTATATGCTACCAAGACTTCACTACCATAATTCTCCTAATACTCCGGCTTATTATATCCTATTTTAATACTTATGAACTGAATACCATATGTCCCCAAACAAACTATACAAAGTGGTGTCTCTTTTGACCCAAATACATTATGTTTTGAAAAAGCAAACATACTCTACTTTGAGACTACAAAAAAAATCCTTTGTTTTAAACATATACCTCTACCACCTTCAAGTTGAAATTCAAGCAATTTGTATTCTTACGAAATCTGATTTTGAACCTCAGCTATTTATTGTGTATTCTCAAAGCTTGGTAACTAAGATACATTGCTAACTCCATGGGAGAAGGAGAAAGAAGAAGGCCACAAGGTTACGAAGATAGAGAATAGTGAAAAGATAGAGCGTTTTGGGTATGCCCACACTCAACAATGTTATGAAGAAAATGTGTTAATTTTTTAAGGTTGTTTTGTGAAAATTTTGATGAAAAAAAATTGAGATCTAGTAAAATTATTTTCTACCTATAACCCACATAGATCGAAGTTTACAAAATGTATGGTTGAAAAACAATTTACGCTAGCTTAGGATTGAAGACATTTTGTAAACCACAACGTTATAAAAACAATTTAGTGTCAATTTAAAAACACAAAACTATTTTACTATAAACATAGAACTCCAAAAACATTTTTTGTGTAAATTTAGAACTGCAACAATGATTTCACACCAACTCAGAATTGTTCTTCCTCGCTTAAGTGGTATTTTGAAGGCATAAATTATTGATATTTGAAAGTTTTCATAGGGCTTTGGTAAAGAGTTCATAATGGAAATATGGACAAATCCCTCCAAGGTTGAAGTCAAAAAATTACATTCTGAAATGTTGTCTACTTTTCAGGAGGCAAACTAGTTGGAATTTTTCTCCAAACACCACGGACATAACATTGAAGTAACTAGGGATTTTTTCCTATAATTTTTTATTGGGAAAATGCTATTTTAGGTACTTTAATTACACCTCTCTAAATATATGATTACCCTAATTAGGAGAGAGGTGTTTCAAATTTAGATAGTTGAAAGAGAAGGCATGGACCCCATTTCTGAATAAGTCAAAATCGAAACCGAATTGGATAAGAGGTATGGCCAGAACATGGTTAAAAAATACCCAGAAAGAGTTAGTCTTCTTAATCCAAAAGTATATCACATATGAGGTCAGATTTAGTGTTATATTCTTGTACATTACATTGTTGTAACATTTGAAGATAGAAAAGTATGTAAACATGTCTTATTACCTCTTGTGTAGTCTTGAAAAAATGGCCAAACATTTCAAAATCAACCCAAGAATGAAGAAATAACCCTTTATCTCAATTGTATTATAAATTTGATAATAGAGTATGAGCTACAAAAGCATGAACAAACTTCTGAGAAATTTCTTAAAGAAAATGAATTTGTTGAAGGCATTATTACTAATTAGTGAGGAGGAAGAAACAGTAGAAGAAGAAGAAGCAATGGAGGAAGAATAACTATATGAGGTCCCTCCACTTATATGTCAAACAAGGCAAGAACCAAAAATGGTAGAAAATGAGATTGTTATATAAAGTAAAATATTTACTATAGTAATAACAAAATAAGGAAAAAATAACTAGCAAGAGGAGCAACATTTTTCTACCATTGCAAAAAGGCCCAAAACTAAATTTTCTAAACCAACAAATTTCACATTAGAGATAGATCAATATCAGAAAGTGTTTTATGACTACATTAAGTCCTTGGAGGCTCAAGAGAAACAACCTTCAGTAGATAAGGAAACATGGGAAGACTTGAATATGCCAACATATGAATAAACTATCTTCACCAGAGAAGAAAGGTCATATATTGAAGAAGAATTTGAAAATGTAAGCATGAGTACTCCTTAGGAAGAAAAAGGAAAATATCTTATTCAAGATTCAGAAGAGAACGTGAAGGGGAAGAAAATAAAGAGGATAATAGAAGAAATGAAATTATTGGAAATGTACATCAAGACACAAAATGAGCTACTTAAAACACATAATATGACTCTTGTGGAGGAAATTTAAAGATTGAAAGAGGTGAATAAAAGACTCCAAGAATCAAATGTAATGATCCTAGCAAGCTTTTGAGTGGTATCAACAAAAGAAGGAACTAAAAGCAAAGAATTGAAGATTGAAGTAAGAGTGCTTATGCAAAGACCAAGGTAGGAAACACCGATGGAAAGTGTGGACAAGAGCTATCTGACAATCAACAATGCAGTTGCATGCATGAGGACATGCAACATCTTCTCACTGGGGGGATCTTGGTCCTCAAATTTGGTAAAAAATAGTCATGTTTGCAAACCTCATTTCAACCCAAATAAACTCAATGCTTTTTACTTTTACCATATTTTATCTCTATTTTGACTAATAAAACATCTCAAAGGTATTTTTATCATTCCCATCTAAATTTTATATTTTAGCAAATTTTATGCATTATTAATTTGTTTTATCATATTTTACAAGAAACTAGGCATTCTAGAAATTTCTCCTTTGTTAACATATATGTAGGAGAGCTTAGAAAAAAAAAAGATAACATCTTTTTTGTTCCTTATGTTCTCTTAGATGATTTGTTTCCTATTGGTTCTATGAAAAAACCCTATGTAGGCCCGATAAGGATGCGATCAAATGAATTGTTTAGTGGGAAAATACAATGTTTTAGCAAGGAAAACCACCTAGAGTTTGTGAGGCCATGACTTTGCATGATTTTGGGCATTTTAGGGTCGAATATGATCTACATGGATGGTTAAAATGGAAATTTGTTAGTTGGGATGAGAATTATTAAGAATTATTTTTTTTATGCATAATTGTGCAAGCAAGTGAAGCTTGAAGGGTCCATTAGATTTCAGTTTCAATTTTTAATGTGATCCTCATACTAAAAATAATTCTAAATTGAAGCTATGTTTCAAACTTCTTTTTTATCAATATATGTAGTCATTTTGAGTTCCTTCAACTGATAATATTCAAGTGTGCAAGTTGAGGCATTGGAGGGCCCCCATTGTCCAAACATGTGCACTATCTTTTTCATTGTGCATAAGTGTGGATCGTTATAGCTAAAGTGTTGGTATATTTCTTTTTGTTTCTCTTTTTATTTCAAATCTAAATGTGCCAAATAATATATTGTTCTCATTTATCATTGGTTCTTTGTTTGTACACTAACTATTGAACTTTCCTTTGTTCGTAAATTGATTGTTTATTTGTAACCTTATTACTCTTTTATCATAGTTTAGTCGATGTAATGTTCATGAAAAATTATAGCTTCCTTTACAAAGAATTGTTATTGCTTTTGAAAATCAAATTTAGTGTTACTTGATTAAGTAAAATATTGAGGAGTCTAATGGAGTATTGTTGCAATTCCTTGAGAGACTTGAAGGAGTGGGTCAAAGGCTCTACAAGCGGATTTTCCACCAGTAGGAACCTTAATGTGTAATTAATCAACCATTTCAAACTTGAATCAATTATTTTTTTCTTTCTTTTAAACTAGTTTCCTTTTCAAGCTTGTGTGCTTAGAATTTATTCTTTGATCAATAGCCTACATAAGTGAGAAGAAAATTTTTATGTGGGCCTTTCTCAAGGCTTAAATTCCCATGCCCTATTTTTTTCCTAGTGTGAGATTTATAGTCAACACAAAGGATATTTGTTACTTTCCTGTTAGATTGATTATAGAGATTTTTTCTTTGAGTTTGCAGTCTAGAGTTTGAATCTTTCAACTGCAGTGACTCAACTAGTACTTATATTTTCATTTCATAATATTTTAAGTGTCATTTTCAAAGTTGCATCTTAAGTTAAAATCATAATAGTCATAATTAAGTATAAGCAATTAAGTAAATCTAAGGCTAGCTCTTCGCATATAGTGATTAGATTTTAAGTCTTTGAACTTCAGTATTAATAAAACTTATGTATTAATATGTGCAAATAAATTAGACCAACAACATTTACAATGATTCCATTGCTAATCCAAAATTATAATTACTCAATCATTTTTTTCCTACACACTAAGGGGATGTCTAAAGGAGCAATTCCTAATACTCGGCATTTCTAATGATCAATCCGTGGAATACAAAAGTTATAGTTTACAAACGACTCATCACCATGCGAAAAACTACACATTGTATGCACACCAAAAAAATTGGATGTCTTCCTTTTTCACAAAAAAACTCTTTACCATTAGAGTTCTTCAAAAGAATTAATTTGCAGTAAATAATGAGGACCTATAGCTATTTATTAACCCAACAAAGTTCCCACGAGTTCATGTATGACCATCAATATATAACAGATTTGTCCTATCAAACTTTCCAAAAGCATAACCATTTATGCACATACTATATGTGGCCAAAATGTTATGTTTCTATTTAATAATATTCAAGTAAATAGAAAAATTATAAATAGGACCACAAAATGGCATAAGTGATACTAAATAGACCCATGTGAAAGAATAAACAACCCAAGATTTGCAACATCTATTTTGGAATTGGGAATCATATAACTATTATCACAAAGGGAGAATTTTGTTCCAACATCGGGCACAGACATGGAGGACAACCGACCACCATAAAAGGAACAGTCGTAACAAGTTAGGTATTTACTTTGTATATGGGTATGAAGAGGGAAGTCATCATCACATTCCAACAATTAAATCAACTTTGGCGTGTGCTTGGACATTTTTTATCTCAACCCATACAAACTTTTGGAGCTCATAGTATAGATGTTTTGGGTAGCGTTGACATCATACTTTGGATCACTACAACTCTCCATTATCTCAACAAAAGAAGACGGATTTTTCAACTTAGAATGAAACTTATTTGATCTAGCTTCTAACTTTTCAAAAAATGAGCGTATGGGAGTGTTTCTATGTGTCTTTTTTATATCACCTATTGGATTCTTGATTGCAATGGGAGGTATTCCATCATCAAATTTGGATAGTCAATCATTAATAAAATGAGAAAATATGACACATTCAACATTATCCTTCAACCGTTTACATTTTGAATGACCACATGCCACTTGAGTGTCATAAAAGAGATCCAATTCATGGTGTAGTGCCATGGATCTCGGTTGGTTGTTGGAAGATGTCATGTTACAATTGGTAAGGTAAAGTGGTTGTGCACTCTTTCAAATATCTATCTACATTATCTTTCTCCTAATAAGAGCTTATGACATTTTTAAATTGGTGGAATATACACATCAGTATTATATATAATAATATCCACCAAAGTGTGATGTATATTTTTCTCAACTCAATACAAAACCTCCACAAAATTTTAACTATGGAGGTTTACATTTCTATACCATTAATTAAATTATCCAGCAATGCATTTGCAAGAAACTCAAAAATGTGCTTTACATTACTTGGCACGTCCACAAACCAAGTTAAAAAATCAATGTGCGTTTATAGTCAATGCACTAAAATGTACAGCAAAAAAATGAGCAAGAATTTCACTTTTGTAAATGTGTGAAATTTATAGAAGTAAAATTCCATATATGTAACTTCATTCTATCGATCATCCTAATGTTTCTACTATTTAATTGAAACAATCCTCAGTGCATTTTCAAAAAGTATAAATGAATTTCATATTTTTTAAATATTTGTTTGTTTAAAAAAAAAAATCATTATTGCATTATTTTTCTAAATTTTAGAAAGGTGATTTGTAAAAGAGATTTACGGGAAAAAGCTAGGGATTGGGTATTTTTTTGAAAAGTCAAATTTGTAAGTAACTATCATAGATAATATAAAAACCTATACAGGAGAAATTTTAGTTATGTGACTTCATTATATTGATCATATCAATCTTTTCCCTACTTCATTCAAACAATTTTAGTGCATTATCAAAAAATAAAAGGCTTTCATGGTTACTTTAAGTATTGCACAATACGTTTTCTTGTTGTTTATTTTTGTTTCCTTTCTATATTTCACAATACGTTTGTTTTTCTTTTTCCTTATAAGTAATAGTTTGTTTAAGGATTTATTTACTTGTATATGGAACATTTGGTATACATTGTCATTGGACCACTCATCTTGTTGGATCCCAAATCTTATCTATGCCATTTGAAAAAAAAACATTCTTATCAATGTGTATTGTACAATAATTGCACCCCAATGTTCACTTTACAATCATTTCATTCCAGTGTGTACTATATAGGAATTTTACCCTAATGCATATGTTCATACCCATGGAAATTCTTAATATAAAAATGTGATTACCATTGTGTTTGAAAATAATAATAATAATAATTTAAATTAAAAATTTTAAAAATTAAAAATTAAAAATAATATAAATATATAATATAAATAAATAAATAAAATTATTGTTGAATATTTATTATGTGTAAAATAGTTTTAAGCAAACCGTATGAAAAAATTCTCAAACCCTAGTGATGCGACAAAACGATGTCATTACCTACTATCCCTATGGTGAATGCCTTGAGAGGGAGTGGCAATTCCTCCTACAATCGAATCGTCTCAGAGGGACAAGCAGCTGATAAGAAAAAGGTATTAAATGCAACTTCTTTTGGAGCAACTCAAGTGCATGGACAACCATAACCCCAACAGTCAATGAAACAAGCCAAAAATCAAATACTATGTAGTTGTTTACCAAAGGAAGCTATAGATCCAAAACATGAAGTTTTCCCTAACAAGGTTAGGGAGTTTATATAGTACATACATGAGTATGCACTCATTGGAAAATTCTTAGGAATCTAGCCTACAAATAAAGCCCTATCTCAATGGTTCCAAATCAAGTGGAAGTCAAATGGACAAATCAAACTAGGTGCTCATGGATTTTTTACAATCAGTTTTGCCAACCTGGAAGAATGAGACAAATTGTTTGAAAATGGTCCATACTTCTTCAACTCTACTAGACTATACCTTTGTTGGTGGACAGAAAGATTCAATCTAGATAACGAATATTTCGTGGCAACTACCATATGGATCCACATGTACTCCCAACCAAGAGAATTTTGGGATTAGGAAATTCTAGCAGGAATCAGGAATTCCCTCGAGCAATATATGAAATCATCTTAGATTACCAAATAGGGACGATATAGATCTTATGTTCACAGATGCATGTATATGAATATTTTTTAACCCCTCCCAAAATCCATAGACATATATTTTCAAAATGAATTATGGAAGCAAACAAGTTATTTTGAACACATTATGTTCATATGAATGAGGTCCAATCAAGAAGGGCATCCGTATAATGATTTCCCAATACTGAAGCAGATTGAAACCTAGGAAGATAAAATGATCCATACTGACAACAAGTTCAAAATGGTATATTGAGGCTGCAAAATTCAGAAGCAATAGCCTTCATGGAAGAACAAGATGGATTATAGGGAAGGGATGGTGAAATGGTTTGATTTTATAGTGATTATAAACAATGAAGACACCACAAATTTAGCCCTATCAAAGGATGCAAAAATGGGGGATAAGGCGGGACTATCAATAGCCCCTAATAGAGACATGGACGTAATCGTGGTGATTCCAAACACAAAAGGAAACATTAGATCCAGCCCAATTGAAAGATTTGAAAATGGAAAAGAATGTGAGGCCTTCAATATCCACTGGCAGAGACATGCATATAGATGATCCAAACAAACCCAATCAATTAGTGTTCTTGAAATAATATCCAACGAGAATCCTAGCATCATTGGAACAACTCATCCCTAATCCTTCTTCCCCTCCATGATATCCACTAATCAAGATTCACACAGAGTCATCAAACACAAATATGACCATGGAGGTGGCCAAACAGATGGAAACAGATTTGGAGGCGTTGAATTTACCAGAACTAGCCACAGCTTGGCACGGTAAAGACCCATTTACCCTCCCTAAAAAACAAGTCTATGCTTGGAAGAGCATACTTTAAATATAAACATATAATAATTGAAACTGATTCAGGGTTTTGATTGCTTGGAATCCAAGAACAAGTGCTGAAGAAAGTAGGAAAATCACACAAAGAGATGAAAAGATGAGGAAGGAAAAATAAACTACAAATGTTAGATGAAATAGGATAATATGTAGCAAACTCGGGGACAGTCAGGGTCATCACAGATGTTTTCCATGACTCCAATAAACCCCAACCATGAAAATCATCTATTGGAATATGAGGGGTTTTAATATTCGTGGAAAACAAAGGCTCCTAAAAGAGAAATGGATTGAAGAAAAACCTACAGTAATGTTGATACAAGAAACCAAAGTTTCAGGGGAGACCCTGACCAATTTAACTAATAATCGGAGAAGACAATGCCAATCAGTGGCAACGGATGCATGGGGATGATATGGAGGAATAGAAATAATATGGGATGAAAAAGAGGCTCAAGTGATTAATGTATTTGCTACTTTTTGAATCGTGACAGTTCAAATACAGCTTACTAGTTCAGGGGAGCAGTTTTTTCTATCCAATGTATATGGACCAAACAACCCACAAGATAAAACATCATTTTTTCAATAAATATATCATATCAAAAAGTTATTCTCCCCAAATCTTTGGACAATTGGGGGATTTTAACTTAACTTAAGTCTGTGGAGGAGAAGAAAGGGGTATACAGAGGTTTGACATTGAAGTTTCTCTATTCTAGGAAATAATAGATGGTCTTGGAATTATTTAGATCAACACAATGAATGGGGTATACGCCTAGAAAAAGAGAATAATACATCAATACCAAATTGCATCAAAACTGGGTAGGTTCTTCATAACAAAAAATATCCTAGAGTGGTAGACTTTCATTAAAGATTTCATTATCCCAAGCCATGGTTGAGATCACTGGGAAACCAAGCTAAGTCTAGACATAAGGACACGCCCTAGAAATTTCCCATTCAAAACTGAGAAGTTTTGGCTTAGGAATTCAAAATTCCTCGCAAATATTCAAAAATGGTTGGAAGGAAATATCTAAGGCTTAGTGGTGTTCAACCTTCAATAAAAGTTAAATTATATAAAAGGAAAACTAAAGGGATGGAACAAAGAGAGGTTTGGGGACATTATAGAGGAAAGGCAAATGTTAGAGCTCAGAATGTTAGATATCCAATAGGAATCCATTGCAAATGGAACAGCATAATTCATTATTAAGGATGAGGCATAGACCTTATGAGATCTTGAGAAGCACAGGAAACAAGAGGAAATTTTGTGGAGGCCAAAATCAAAAATCCAATGGCCAAAATAAGGGGAGAAGAAAACATCATTTTTTCAAAAATCCATGCTACAACATCAACACTATAATTGAATCTCCTTCTTAAAAGGAGCATATGGGAAAAAGTCAGACATGCATTAGGAGATTTCACAGGAATTGGTTCAATTTTTATAACACACTCTCTTAGATCCCAATAGGTACAGGCATTCGTCCATTATGCAAGTCATAGCAACATTCCCTAAATAGTAATAGTAGAGAAAAATGAGGTACTCCTTCGAGAAATCACATAGTAAGAGACTAAGGTGACCATCAGATCAATGACCCCCAATAAGGCTCCTAGACCTAAAGGTTTTGCTATTGAATTTTTTCAATTATGTCGGTTGATAATTGGGGAGGAAATATGGAGAGCAGTGGAGGAATTCCACTTGGAGAGAAAAAACTATTTTGAAAGCACTATATGTCAATTTCTTAGAGTTGATCCGAAAAAAGAAGAAGGTAGAAATCCCAAGTGAATGACAAACTGATTGCCTTGTTTAATGTGGTTTATAAAATCATAAACAAGGTCATTGCTAACCAGCTAATGCCTCTCCTTACTCAACTTATCTCACCAGAGGACTGGATGTGTAGAGGGAAGACAGTTCCTCGATAGAATCATGGTGTCCATGAAATAATTCACTCACTTAAGACCACAAAAAACTAATAATGATGATTAAGCTAGACTTGTCTAAGACATATGGCAAGCTCAACTAGAATTTCTTGTATAGCTCCCTAAGGGCCTTCAACTTTGCAAATGAATGGATCCAATAGATATCCAAATGGGTCTCCTTAGTGTCTTTCTCTATTCTGGTAAATGGCTCACCCTCTACACTATTTCAGTCATCTAGAGGTATGCCACAATGGGATCCTTCATCCTTGTTTCTTTTCATTATCGTAGTGGAAGGCCTCAGTCATATGTTCAAGAAGGATGCAACAGAGAACATACTGAAAGGTCTCTGCTTATTTGGTGAAGACCTACCTCTAACTCACCAAAAATTAATTAATGATACAATGGGCCTTAGAGTACCACCATTACAAGAGGCAAGGATTTTCAATAATAGCTTGGACATATTTTTATTTTCCATGAGTGTGGAAATAAATAGGGCCAAATCCCAACAAGGAATTCAAACCCTGGAACCCTTATTAGACAACTCCCTACATTGAAAGGTATGGAAAATTTTGATAACAAAAATGCAAAAGAAACTAACAAGTTGGGATTTCAAATATTTGAATATGGTAGGTTTCTTTATCCTGCTTAAGTTTTTATTACAAGTGCTTCTTGTCTATATGTGCTTGATGTTGATTGCCCGTATATCTATTCTCCATGAAATACGAAGAATTCAACAAGCCTTCCTATGGGGTGGCTCAATATTATATAAAAAATGGCCTCTATTTATGTCGGATAAAATATGTCAACTAAAGATGAAGGGAGGGTTGGGCTTGTGAGACCCTGAAATAATGGCCAAGGTGTTGGCAATGAATATTTGTGGAGATGGCTTCAAGGAGGATTGGATCTATGTAAAATATATAGACTCAAAAATATGATCCCACAATACCTTATTATACAATCATTAGGCTATGTGATTTTTCCCCATGATCATTGATCTGGAACTTAGCTAAAAAGGGAGTGGGACTAATAAAAAATCATATATTTTGGGAAGTGAAGAATGTGAGAAAAATGCTCTTTTAGGAAGGTTCATGGAAGTAATTACAGAATATATGGAACCATATAGAACTAGAAGAGTTGAAAGCTCAAATGATTTCCCAAGGAAAATTCAAAATAGGAGATTATTGGTAGGAGGATATGCTAGATCAGGGCTGGCAAAAATGGCTAAATCTAGAGCACTAAAACCCCAAACCAAATTAATAAATTTGGAGGAATTTTTGTTAGAAATTAGAATTTTGATGAATCCCATTTTCAATACAAGAAGATGAACTTGGATGGGGCTATGTCTCTAAATGAACCTTCTCAGTTAAAGAATTCTGTCACTTGGAAGTAGAACACCATGATTAGCAGGTAGAAGAGGTTTGGACTAAAATATGGTAGAACAACCTATGGCCTAAAGCCTTGATCTTTATTTGGTTGGTAATACAAAACAAGGCATTAACATGGGATAATATTCAAAAATGAAATCTTGAGGTTACCTCCCGGTGTCTTCCTTGTAAGAAGACAATGAAACCTTGGAAACCTACTTAACCTATGTATGTACTTTAAAGGTATTTGGTAGAAGTTGGGAGAATGTATCTCAAAATCATAATGGATCCAAGAGATCCCTCTGAACACTACTAGAAATTGGATATTGTTTGTGTTTGATAATCCCGTCCTCATCTGCATGTGGAGAAATTCTCCTGATTTCCTTTTGTGGGGCATCTTGAAGGAAAGAAACAAGGGAATCTTTAAAGGGGTGCATCAGCAATGGAAACTCTATGGAATAACTTTGTCAAAAATGTAAAGGAAATGATTCTTGAATTAAGATGGTCAACCCAAGACTAGTAGGCAACTAGAGATAAACTGTTATAATGCAGAAAAGGTTCCCTTTTATTCTAGGGGGCCTATCCATCATCGACCCATAACCTATTATAATAGCTAGTCCATCAAATTGATCCCCAATATTAGCCCCATTTGTTAAACTTAATGTTGATGCAACAACTAAAGGTAATATTGGCTCAACTAACTATGGAGGCATTATAAGGGACCATGCTAGAAAGCCTTTATTTGTCTTCTCAAGAACGATTGGCATAAACACAAATAACGGAGTGGAGATTTTGGGATTAAGTAATGGTCTAGAATTTGCTCAGAATCAAGGATATCAAAGTGTTTACATAGAACGGGACTCTCATATAATGATTAATATGGTTTGTAAATGTAAAGGAAGTGATATGGACTTATGCAGGAACACAACAAATTGCATATATACACCTAAACATAGAGATGTAGAAAAAATAAAACTTTGTTTCATTAATATCAAATAACTGAAATATGCTTACATACAAAAATGGAAAAAACTAGCTTAGGCGATGGTAGCTTATCTCTGAGAAGAGATGTGGCGGTTACATGCCTCTGAACTGTGTTACAATGAGGCTCAAAGGCCTATTTATGATTGAAAAACAATAGAAAACCCTAAACATCCAAAAACCTTACCATAGGAGATGAAGCGCCAAAACAGTGGGCCGCGTTTGGGTAAATTGGTACATCAACTTCCCAGGTTTGTAACTTTGGCATATGATATTTGTTTGGCTATCATAGTACCTCATTTCGAAGATTCCAAAGAAGAGGTTGAAAACAAATAAGTGATTTAGCTTGAGACTTCTCGGTCTCTTTGTTTTCCCTAAAAATGTCTTTTAGTCCGTCAAAATAGCTCTAGAAGTTTAGGACCCAAAAAATTGCCAAAAATAGTTTTTTGTGATACAATTAAGGAAATTGAAAAGAAACAATAGTGGGGGTCAAAGTCAAATAGGTGGGTGTCCACCAATATCCACCTGGATTAGTCCTCCCCCCTAAGGAAGTAATGGTCCCCATTGTGTTGAGTGCCTCCATGAGATGGGGAAACTTTTGTTGAACTTGGTCCCTGGTGAGCTACTTGCCTTGGTGCAGAAATTGGCCAGCTTTAATAACCCGATACAGTTAGATCTTTTGTTTGTGAGTGTTCTTGATTTGCATCTCCATGATCCAATCACTTGTGGCCTATTTCATGCAGTCTAGGTTTAACTCTGCTGGTGTGAGTTGTTCTGCAATGTCTGGTGTGTCCAATAATGGTGGAAAGTATGGTCGAAGGCCATCCACATTGAACATTGGGTGCAGGCCAAGGAATGGTGGAATTTTGAGCTCGAAAATAGTGTCCCTTAGAGCCTTAGTAATAGTTTAAGGCCCATATCGGAGTGGCCAAATCTTGCTATGGGTCCCAGTAAGGTGCTCCTTCAAAAAGTGTAACCAAACATTGTCTCCCACCTGGACCCTATGGTACCCGATGTTGATCATGACATTGCTTGTACTTAGGATTGACTCTCTCCAATATGTCATGGGCCTACTAGCAGATGTGTTGAATGTTCTCAATGAATTTGTTAGCCCTGTCAACTTCAGACTGGACATGAGCCAAATTTGCCTAAGTTGATGCAAATGGTATGGCTACATCAATGGGACATAGTGGTTGGAATCCCAACCCCACCTAAAAGGGGATGTGGCCAGTTGAGCTATGGAGAACTTTGTTGTAGTTGTGATGGACATAGGGGAGGCTATCATCCCATGTGTGTGGATGCTTCAAGTTGTACATATGCAGAATGTGCACGATCATCATGTTGACAACCTCTGTTTGGCCATCATTTAGGTGGTGGAAAAGCGTGGACTTAGTGAGCTTGGTATCCAACATTGACGAGCGACTTGACAAAAATGTACTTAGGAACCTGTTGTCCCAATATTAGATAATGGACTGTAGGATCCCAAAGTTTTCCCACACTCGTTCAAAGAAGAGATTAGCAGTGGATTTTGTTGTGATACTCTTCCTGCGGGCCACCAGAATGGCCATCTAAGAGAATTTGTCAATGACCATGAAAATGCAGTCATTTCCATGCTTAGTGGAAGCAAGGCCCGACATGTAATCCTTGGAGATGGATTCCCAAGGTCGACTAGGAGTAGGTAGAGGAGTATATAGTCTTTTCTTCTTGATGGTTGGTTTGAAATGGTGTAGGAAGTGTAGGACCTAATGTACTTCCCAACATTTTGTCGAAGGTTCAGCCAAGAAAATACTTATGCATCACTATCATTGTTTTCTCTGCCTTAAAATGTCTAGCAACCTAATTGTAGTGCGCCTCCCAAATCATCTTGGCACACTCGCTTGAAGGAACACAGAGCTGTCCCAGTTCGCATAACAACACATCCTGGACGTGAAAATTTGGAACTTGCTTTCCTTCTAGGAGTGTATGGTATGTTTTTCCAAATTCTTGATCTCTCTTGTAAAGATGTGGCCACCCCGCAGTCTAGTGTCCACAAGAGTTGAGCATAGTGGTCAAAACCATAACTAGTGGTCGGTTGAGGTAGTTTGCAACATTTTTTGTGCTTCCTTCTTATGCTTAATGTTCAAATGCAATTTTTGCAGGTATGTGAACCATTTATAATGGCGATCATTCTACAACTTCCCCATTGTCTGTATGAACTGTAGGGGTCGGTGGTCTGTGTGGATGACCGTTTCCTTTCCCACAATGTAATGCTTCCATTGTCGGCAGGCCTGCACAATGGAATACATCTCTTTGTCATTGGTGGGATACTTTCATACTGTGTCTAAAAGTGTCTCACTATGATATGCCACAAGATGCCCCTACTAAATTAAAGTTGCACCAATAACATAGTTGGAGGCATCTGTCTCGATTTCAAATGGTTGTTGCAGGTGTGGTAATGTGTGCATTGGTGCATATTAGAGATGATGCTTCAACTCAACAAATTCCTTTTGTTTGGATTCAAAAAAAAATAACTCTTCTTTCACTCCTCCCTTGGTGACTTGACTCAAATGCCACGTGATATGAGAGAACCCCAACATGAACATGTGGTAGAAATTGGCAAGACACAAAAAGTTGCAGAGCTCTGTTAGAGTGGTTGGGACTGGACAATCCCAAATGACTTGTATCTTGGTTGGGTTCACATGCATACCCCACTCATAAATTATGTACGCCATATATTGAACCTGGGTCATACCAAAAGTGCATTTCTCTAATTAGCACACAACTATGCTTCAGCAGGGTTTGGAGGACCTATCGAATATGGTGGAGGTTCTATTCCCAAATCTAGCTGAAGATCAAAATGTCATTCAGATATACCATCCTGAATGAGTTAGTGAAGGGTCGTAATATGTCATCCATCAGCCTTATGAAGGTTTTGGGGGCATTCGTCAACCCGAAAGGCATGACCAACCATTCAAAAAGGCCCTCCTTGGATTTGAAGACAGCCTTCCACACATCAGAGGGTTCGATCAATACCTGGTGATAACTAGACTTCAAGTCAATCTTGTTGATATATTTGGCCCCGATGAGCTAGTCCAAAAGGTCATCAATCCATGGGACTAGATACCTATTCAGATAGTGATCTTTTTCAATGCCCGATAGTCAACACTGAGTCTTCATGTCCTGTCCTTCTTCAGTACCAACATGATCATGCTTCCATAGGACAATGAACTTGGCCTGATGTGTCCTTTCTGCAATAGCTCCTAAATCTGCCTCTTGATTTTATCATTCTCTAGAATAGACCATCGATAGATCGTTCCAATGGGTAGCGGCTGCTGAGGGTCAGATTGATGGAGTGCTTGACCTGATAGTGTAGAGGTACCCCTGTGGGTGAGGTGAAGATGTCCCTATACTCCTCCACAACCTTTTCCACTTGTTGTTGTCATGCGAAGGAGCCTTGTCTGGAAGTTGTGGCGACAATATTCTTCTTTCCCTGAGGACGAATCATAAGGAATACAAATTTCCCGGTCTGGGAAATTATCTTAGATCTTATTGCATTGCTTCCTGGTGATCAAAGAAATGGTAGTAGGTGATGCTACCTCCAGTATCCTATATAACTTATTGCCCAAAGTAATAATAACAGTGCAAGTCATAGACTCATACACAACATATCGCTTCCACAAGTATGGTTGGCCTAATAATACATCACAAACTTCAAGAGGAGCAACATCACACAGTACCTCATCTATGAAGGGCTTGATGTTGTAGGGAAGGAAACACTAATGGCTGACGCAGAGATGTCGCCCTTGGTGAAGCCACCCAATGGTGTATGGATGCAAGTGTGGTGTGGTTGGTAGGCCCAAATGCTTCACAACCTCTGATGAAATGAGGTTCTTTTGGCCCCCACTCTCAACAATGAACTAGAAACCTCCACCCACATTTGTGAGTGGAAGAGTCTCTTCCCCTCCTCTGGATCTTCAGGCTCATCCTTCTAGATCCTCGTGGTGGCAATAGTGTCTCTGCATCAATAATATGCTTTCTATTGTCATTCCCCTTACAATTTTTGACTCAAAGTCAAACATGCATCTAATTCATAAGCCTTCAGCTCGACCACCAGTCATTGTTTGGCTCAACACTCACACTTTTTGTGTGTAGGGCTCTTATGGAACACACACCATTTCCCTGTGTCCTTCTTTGTATTCGTGTTGTTGTTCTTTTCTTGCAGCTTCGGCAGGTTGTCCTAGTTCACCCCGCCTTGGCTTTTTCCTTTATTCTATTGTTTGGGGGTGCCTTTCCCTTGCTTTGGATTCACATATCTAACTCTCGCTTCTTTTGTTTAAATTTTGACTCAATCTTGACAGTGTGTCGATATGCGGCGCTAATCAAGGAGATGTCCAGGAACTCCATCTCATCCTGGATGTACTTGTGTAGGTAGTCGCAGTACTTGAGTACAAAATGCCGCTCAAAATCCTTGATACCTAGCATTGTGCGAAGGGTATGGAAAATATTTGTGAACTCCGACACATCTTGGTCCCTTCCCTACCACAACATGGTCCACTTTATGTATTTATCTTCATAGCTCTCGACAGGGTAATATTGTTCCTTTATGGCATCTCAGAAAGAATTCCAAGTGTGCGCGGCTAAAAACAATGAGGATTCCCTCTCATCCTTTTGTTCACAGTAGGCTTCATAACAGTCCTTGACATGTGGGGTGACTTTGAGGAGTGCAAAAGTAATCTTTTCTCGATTGGAAAATTCATGAACTAAAAAATATCATTCCAATAGATTTAACAATCTATCTACGACGTCTACATTTATCTGACCTTCAAATATGGGAATTTCAAAGTTAACTTGTAGCTTAAAAGGAGTGGTGCCTCCAAAGTGGATGTTGGATGAATATGTGTTGTCTATGGGTAGCTGCCAAAGGATCTAGGAAAATTTATCCATCATTACATTCCTTTGTTGCTCAAGGGCTTCCTCAAGCAATATTTTGAAAGGATATCCTACCTGCTCGTCTTTCTTTTCTTCCTCCATGGGAGGTCATCGGGGTTTGCAAGGCTGGTCTTACAAAGGTTCAACCAGTTTGACCATTAACTCCTTATACCTTGACCTTGTTGGATACAAGCAAAGAAAAACAGAGAAAGAGTAGACCACTCGGATATCATTGGTCTGTACATATGTAAGAACGCAACAAAATATAGATATACACATAAACACAGAGATGCAGTAAAAATAAAACCTCATTTCATTAATATCAAAGAACTAAAACATGCTTACATACATAAACGGAAATAAAATAGCTTCGGCGATGGTAGCTTATCTTTGAGAAGAGATATGGCAGCTACATGCCTCTAAACTATGTTACAATGAGACTCAAAGGCCTATTTATGATTGAGAAACAATGGAAAACCCTAAACATCCAAAAACCTAACCCTAGGAGATGAAGCGCCAAAATTTTGGTCCTCGTTTGGATAAATTGGTACATCAACTTCTCGGGTTCGTAACTTTGGTATATGATCTTTTTTTGGCTATCATAATACCTCGTTTTGAAGATCTCTAAGAGGAGGCTGAAAAAAAATGGATAATCTAGTTTGGGAATTTTCAAGTCTCTCTGTTTTCCCTTAAAACATCTTTTAGTCCCTCAAAAAGGCTCTGAAAGTTTAGGCCCCGAAAAACCACCAAAAATAGTAAGTTGTGCTGCAATTAAGGAAACTAAAAAGAAACAACAATGGGGGTCTAAGTGGAATAGGTGGGTGGTCACCAATATCCACATGGATCAAGAAGATCCCCTATACATAGAGTCTCAAGATGCTGAAGATTAGAATATATGTTGGAACAGGTGTGTAAGCTCATTTCCAATATACAATCTCTTATCTCAGTCCATATAGATGAAAATGGAACAAGGTGGTTGATTTACTAGATAATTTTGGATGCCTGGAAATGTCTACAGCCTTGGCTTCGAAGTGGGATTGTTGGTTGATGTCCCCTGTAGAAAAATATTGTTAGAAACTAATACAAAAGGACTCCACCTCTTCGAATGAGATGACAAGAATAGGGCCAGGGAGGTTTCCACTACCCCATATGGCCAATAGTGATCAGGTGCTCAAAATTAGGCTAAAGACTTAAAATGTCAGAATCTTTATGAACTTAGTTTCAGATATAAGAGCTCGTCATCCTGATTCTAATGGTGTGAATGACACTCGAATCTAAGCTTGTATGAAGAAGTTAGAACAAGTCAAAGTTCAAGTTTGACTTGGACATATGGCAGGAAAAGACGATGTGGCAGGGTTCTTCAGTGAATGGGGAAGCACCAAGTGGCAAGCGGCCTTTGGCCCCCGCATTTTGCAAATCGCATGTCGTAGGTGGGTCAGCGTTAAAAATCGGCCCTGGAACAAGCCAAGGTGCAATGTAATAATCGCAATCGCACATCACAACAAGGCAGGTAGAAAGGCATTAAAGAATTGGCCCTGACAGTTGTGACGTGACAATCGTCCCCCGAGCAATTTCACACTGCAGAAAAAAAAAAAAAAAAAAAAATAAAAAAATAAAAAAAATAAAAAAATAATAAATAAAAATAAAATAAATAAAATAAAATAAAAAATAAAAAAAATAAAATAAAAAAATAAAATAAAAAATAAAAAAAAAATAAAAAAAAATAAAAATAAAATAAAATAAAATAAATAAAATAAAAATAAAAAATAAAATAAATAAAATAAAATAAAATAAAATAAATAATAATATATATAATAATAATAATAATAATAAAATAAAAATAAAAAAAGGACTCGCATATATAAGACCATTAGTACTCCATCGATTGGGAATTGTGAAAGGGTCCAGGATGCGATAAGCTTATGAGTGGCGGTTAATAGTTTCGTCAGGTCTACCATATCGCAATCGCACATTGCCCCACCGCGTTCACAAACCATAAGCCCCTTGGTTGTCACCAATTGTGATTTGCGATGGGACAATCGGTGCCAACAGATTATGGACCACCGCGCGGCAAAATTTTCACTCAGTTAGCGCTTTTTGGAGCTAATTTGTAGGATCATGCCGGATTTGGAGAAATTTGTGGAGTGAATAGTGGGAAAACTAGGAGAAGTCATAACTTCTTCGGTTTTCCACCAAATTGGATGCAAAAAGACACTAGATATCCATTTTTAGACATTCTTGGCTCATTGGAATAGGTTTCAGAAGCATGTGAGCATTGTAAACACATCTTTTTACACCTTTTAGCATAATAGAGAAGCCCAAGCCATTGGAAGCTCGACCAAGGAAATGTAGCCCAAGAGGGGTGAAATCCTTTATCATCCTCCTGTTGTAATGTGTTTTTGATGATGTTTTTTACATGTTTATGTTGTTGTTCAGTTTCTTATCTATGTTAAATTTCTCATAAAATTAACATAAAAACTCATTATTTCACTTTGCAAAAATTCATGAATCCTTAAGCAAAATGAAAGCATTTTGTTTCTAATCTGAGGAGGATATTAGCACATAAATCTAATATTCTATATCGGATCATTTTTTTATCATAACACTAGGTTTGATTTGTGAAAGAAGGCTTTAATTGTTTGAAATTTTATGTCATGCTTACAAGGTTAAAACTCAAATGAGGAGAAGGGAAGTTGGTTGGAAGCTCTGAAGTTGGTTCAAGGGGAAGGAGAGAAAGGTTGCCACAATCTCCAACACCAATTTAGCCTCAAGTTGAAGTTGAGGCTCCATAGATCATGTCTCATGAAGGAGAACCTACAAACATGACAGAAGATGAGAAGACCTTCATAAAGGCTTTCTTTGACATGAAAGAGATGGTGAAGGTCCTCTATGAAGAGAGGAATACTAGGTTGCAAGGGGAAAATTCCAAAGACTCTTCGGGAGGAGGTAATGGAAATGGAGACAAACCTCCACCCTCTCCACCATATTCTTCATCTCCTTCTTCACAAGCATCTTCACCCTCTTCTACTAACACAACCCTTACTCATACTCATCATCATACTTCAAAAGGAACTGGTAAATCACCTTTTTTAAAACTTGATGTTAAATTTGAGTTACCCATGTATAATGGTGAAGTGAATGAAGAGAAGCTTGATAATTGGATTCGTCAATTAGAGGTCTATTGTAGGATTCAAAACCTTCAAGAGGATGACATAAAGATTCAATTAGCTTCCTTGAGAATGGAGGGTGCAACATTGGTATGGTGGGAATCAAAGACCCAAGAGGAGATTAAAAAACACGGTAAGATATCAATTTCTTAGAATTGTTTCATTGCTACAAACAAAAGACAATTCTACCCTCTGGATTATATGAAGAAAGCCATCATGAATTGGTAGAACTTTAGACAGCTTAAAGGTAAAAATGTGCAATATTACACCCAAGAATTCAAAAAAGGGTCTTTGATGTTAGGTGTAGATTTGCAATCATAGGACACATTGTTGAAGTACATAGGGGGTTTACACAGTTACCTTAGGCATATTATCTTCATTTTTAATCCCAATAATCTAGATGATATGTGTGTCAAAACCACTCATCTTGAAGCAAGAGGGTAAAACACCCTAGAAGAAGGTAGTAAAAATCCATTTAAGAGTAAAGGAAAGGAAAACGATTTCAAAGGGAGGGAAAAGAAAAATGTGTCTATCAAACAAGAAGGAGAGAAAATTACATGCAAACATTGTTCCAGAGAGAGTCGCGTTGAAGCTCTTTGTTGGAAGCTTCATCCTAAATCAGACCAAAGAAAAAAAACAACAAGGGAAAACAAAAAACAACTATAACCACTCAACAGGATTTGTGATCTGATTTGGGTGATGAAACTAAAATCACAGCCATGGGGTTAAAAGGAAAATAATACATTGCAAGCACTAGTTCTTCAAACTCACAAAATGAAACACAAAATCAAAAAAGGAGAATATAACTTTTTCACATAAGGGTGATATGAAAACACAACAATATTGATATGTTGTTTGATAGTGGCTCTCAAGACAATCTTATCTCTAAAAACATTATCAAAAGTTTAAATTTGGAAACTGTTCCACATCATAAACCATATCCACTTGGATGGGTGTGTGACAATTCGCAATTGCAGGTTACGAGAAAGTGTAAACTAAAATTTTCCATTACTACAAATTTCATAGATGAAGTGGAGCTTAACGTTGTGTCATTAGATATATGTGGCATAGTTTTGGGAAGCCCTATACCTTTATGACAGAAAATCTATCTTCCATAGACATGAAAACAAATATCGTTTATCCAAAGGTGGAGTAGAATATATTATGAGAGCTCATAGCAAGAAAATAAATCTTTCGCTTGTTAATGCAAGGCAGATGAAAAGACTAGTGAATTTGAGCAAGAATTTTGTGCTTCTAATGATCAAACCCAAGGATGATGTTGATAATGAAGCTTTTAAATGTTGTGATTCAGACTTGAAATCTGAATTGGTTGACATAGTTAACCAATATGACAAGATGTTTCATGAACCAACGGGATTACCTGCCAAGAGAGGAATCCAACATGAGATACAGTTGTAGCAAGATTGTCCTTTTCCTAACATTGGCATGTATAGGATGTCAATGATGGAAAGCACAAAAATTAAGAAGCAAATTCAAGAGTTTTTGAATAAAGGAATCATCAGAACATCTTCCTCGCCATGTGTTTCACCTGTTGTCTTGGTGCCTAAGAAGGATGGAACATGGTGCATGTGTGTGGAATTTCTTGCATTGAACAAAATTATGGTAAAGAACCATTACCCATTGCCTAGAATAGATGATTTACTTGATCAATTGAAATATACAAAGTATTTTACTAATTTGGACTAAAGAAGTGGCTACCATCAAATTATAATAGTTGAAGGATACATTTGGAAGACAACATTCAAAACAAAACAAGGTTTGTTTGAATGGCTAGTTATGTCGTTTGGTTTATTTAATGCTCTTGCTACATTCATGCATGTGATGACTGATGTGTTGAGGCCGTTTATTGATGAGTTTGTCATAGTCTACTTAGATGACATCTTAATTTTCAGTGAATCTTGTGATGAACATGTTATACATGTAAGAAAAGTACTTAATGTCTTGAAAAAAGAACAGTTGTATCTTAAGATGCTAAAGTGCGAGTTTGGAAAAACTTCTTTAGCTTACTTGGGTCATATTGTTGGCGGAGGTGAGTTGAAAATAGATCCCCTCCAAGGTTGATGTCATTGTGAATTGGCTAAGGCCCAAGACAATTACTGAGGTAAGAATTTTTTTGGGAGCAGCCCAATATTGGAGGAAATCCATTGCTATTTTTTCTCTTATTGCATCTCCTTTGCATGCATTGACAAGTGTGAAAAAGGATTTTCAGTGGGGAGGAAACCAGCAAAAGGCCTTTGATGCATTGAAGAAAAATAACAGTACAACCCCAGTACTTGCACTTCCAGACTTGAGACAATCATTTGAGATTTAGACTGATGCTAGTGACTACGATGCGGGTACAGTCCTCATGCAACATGGTAAGCCTATCTATTTTCATTCGAAAACATTTAATGGTGCAGTGATTAACTATCCTACATATGACAAGGAATTGTATGCATTGGTGCAAAGTGTGAAAAAATGGAAACATTACTTGATGGGTAAGGAAACAGTCATTCACACTAATCATCAACCATTGCAATACTTGCAATCTCAATCAAATTTGGGGCAATCAAGGCACTTACAATGGATGGGTTTTCTTCAACAATTCCACTTGGTGTAGTGTTGTTTTAATCAATCCTAATTGACCAATACTGCAACCATTTAATTGTCAACCTAGAGTAGGTATGTTGTTTCAATGGAGTTTGCACTATCTGTGCCGATACGCTACAACCAAGAATGAAAATAGAAAATAATAAATAATGTTGTTGAATCAATTGCATAAATTAAATCATTCATGAAGAAATTGAAACACTACAGAAATGAAATCACACTTCATGATTACCAGAACAAGGGCACGCCACAAACTGTACTAATGACTACACCAACTGGTCAACTACCATACTGGTAATCAAATTAGTGTAACAACATAACATAATTCTGGAACTGAAGCAGATATATTCTACAATTTATACAACAACAGCAGAAAACTATACAAACAATAATATACAACTACTCTACCATTGCAGTCCCTACTAAAGAGGAGGGCCCTTCCTCCCTAGCAGGGGTGCAGGAATGAACACGAGATTAATTAAAGAATCAAATGAGAAATAGTAACAGCATCACCACATTGTCTTCGATATTAAAAATAATTAAAATTTACAAGATCAAAATAGCAGTGCTCTTTATGTCGTCCCCGTACATGAGAGATTAAGTTTCTCTTATACTTATTACATGCCCAAAATCAGGAATAGTTCAGTCATGAGAATCTCACGATTCTCATGCTGATTATAAAATAGAAATCATTATAACTTGTTCCTAAATGAAAATTATATTCAAATACATTGGTTAAGATCACAACTGCTTGGATCTGTTACTTTCTAAATAAACAATTCATAACTTCCAATAGTTGTTGCGTGGAATAGTACCCACGACTTTGCCATATATGGTGCAATTGCATCCTGTGGTCAAATGGGATGTAACAACAATCACTGGGTAATAGAATCCTTATAACGACACCCAAGGTGCAACAGTAGTCACCTTTAATAGCACATGGTGTAACAACAACAACTATAATAGCATACAGAGCGTAACAGCAATTCGTAACAACAATTGGTTTCATCCTTCTCTTAGACCTATCAGCGCAGCTTGTTCACTCCATAACCTCATTCTCACTGCAACACCTAAAAAAGATGAGAGGATTGAAAATACTTCTCCAATGCTTACCCAGGTTAGACACAAAAAGGAATATTGCATTGTTATATTTAGCAAAAATGGAAAAATAACATGATGGTGAAACAAGTCGTTTATAATAAGGAAAAGACGATTAACATGTGAAGTTTCGTTGGCCTAGAGGGAAAGAAGATCAAAACTAGGGAAGGAAAGTGTAGGAAATAGGTATAAAAACTACACCCAACATCTCCCCCCAACTGAAGAAATTGCATGTCCCCATGTAGAACCTCAGCTTCTCCTGCTATACCTCAGATGCAAGTCTGTAAAATTATAGATACCAGCAGTGTCTTCACTAGGAGACTTGTACCCCTGAGTAGCCATCAGTTGTCGCAGCCAGGATTCTTCTTCATAGTTGCACAAGTGGTAATCCAACTGGTATTCTTCCACCGGTAACCAAATCAGAGGAAATTTGAATCTAAGTCCGATCCATAAGGCTCCCAATGTTTGCACCACCCAAGCATATTTGAGTACTCATGTAACAGCAACCAAAAAAATCATGAACTTAAAAGTATCTCCTTCTTGTAACCCAGCACTACAAGCCTCAGTGTGCTTAAGGCACCCTGTTAGCGCATGACTTTTCATTTATGCATACAAATTGAGGCAAATCCCCACAATCCTTTTTTTGTAAGTGATTGATTGTTCCCTAATTCCTAGGGTACTCAAGAACAACTTAAACTCATGTCTCAGTTCATAAACCATTCCTGGTTCTTCTCCAACCCATAATGTTTCCCTTTCTTCATTGGTCTCAGCTGATTTCATGGCCAGATGCCATTTGATTTGATTCCTGATAAAAGAAAGGAAGGCTCGCAACTTCAAATCCCCCATATAGGAGAAAGCACTTGCCACCATCCTTATACTAACATATTCACACATTATGTTATGCAAAAATAGCTCACAAAGTAAGATATGTTCATCAAAATCGCAAATATGAAAAATTTCAAGAAAAGTACAGGTAGAAGAACCCAAATAAGGTATATTTTCAAAGACTTCTTTTAACTGAAACAAATAATAACGTTCTCAGAGGAACAATGGATATGATGGGGAAGGTTGCCTGCATCCTTACAGGTTCAAGGCAAGCTCCCGAAGCTTTGTCTTATCATTTGTTAGATCGAGAACCTATCGATGTAACAACTGCAATTGTTTGTCTTTATTCTTCATAACTCCCTTATGCCTCCACACTTCCCATTATCTCTCCAACTCTTCCTTTAAACATTTCTCCCTTAGTGAATCCATCATATTTTTGTGTGCCTTGAGCGAGATCATTCCCTCTTGTAGAGAGAGCACCTGTTACTTCCATTTCTATAACGCTGGTATCAACAACATTCTTTCAGAACATCATCCTTCATCAGGACCTAGTGTCTCCAACATGCGCTAACAAGTAAAGGTGTAATAGCCTCCTGAGGGTGAAACTGCTCCATTTCAGCTGCTGGTTCTTGTGTAACAATAGCACAATTAATGGATTTTGTGTAACAGATCCTTTTTCTCTCTAATCAGGTTCTGCTTCCACTGTTGGTTTTTGTGTAACAACAGTGTCATCCACAGGTTCTTGTGTATCATTTTCCCCTTGGTTAGCTTCTATTTCCACTACTCGTTCTCGTGTAACAACAGTTTCAACCACATGTTCATGTATATCAACTTATTCTTTTTCCCCTTAGTTAGCTTCTATTTTTGCTGCTAGTTCTTGTGTAATAGCAATGTCAACCAAGGATTCATGTGTATTGGCTACCAAATTACTTTCTTTGGAATGCTCCGTCTCAGCTGCTAGTTCTTTTGTAACAACGTCTTCAACAGGTTTTTGTGCGTCATCGTCCTAGGGCTCAGTTTATGTTTCCCTCGAAATGGTGTCCACTGCACAGACTCTATACCCCGTCACCACTAGCTCCTTAGCACAGATCGTGCACACAGCACCCAAGACATTTTCCTCCCTGGACCTATCTATAGCCTCAGCTAAAGTATCTAACCCCAAGACCCTTGCCTATACCTTATCCTCTGCTAACTTCTTCCTTAGCTTTTCATTTTCTCTTTCCAAACTTTCAATTTTAAGCAACAAGGATTGGGTCTCATTCTTACCTGGTGAGGAAGGTTCCTTTGGGTGAGACTGCTCATCAACTTTCTACCTTACTTCCTCCTTGTTCTTCTTAGACATGGATGGGGACTATGGGTGCCCACTAACCCTTATTCTTGTTTTGGTCGCTTATCACCAATTGTCTTGTCAACTGGTCTCTTTCCAGCCCTTACTTTCGAGGGTTGGGGATGCTCCTTTGTTTTCATCAGAGCTTCCTCAAATGTCATAGTTTGCTTTCTGCAGGTAGTCCTAGCCTTCTTTCTCATGGGTTCATCCCAGCTCCTACCCTGGTGACTTAGGGCATCTAGCACAATTAGCTTAATGAGATCGTGATTTGTGATGCAAGTCTCTGGATGCACAGCTATCTTCATGGTCGTGGCCATATGCTTGATATTTTCCAACAAAAAGTACGAGAGGTTTATCAACTATCAATGTCAGAGGTGATTTAGCAATGGGAAGTGGTAATTGAATACAATTTTTTCCCTTCCCTCATAGGTAATATACTTGATGAGGTAAAGGGCGACATCGGCCCATGGCTAGGGAAGTGACAACCTATCGATCCCTATTCCTTTCTTCACTCGTCGTTCCTCCCCTTGGAGAAAATCCTCCTTCAAGGAGGGGTCATTAATTTTTCTGTTAAACCAACTTTTACCCTCTGTTGGTAATGTCATCACATGGGAAATTAATTCTTCGGTAACTTCCAGCTTTAATCCCCTAACCTCTGTTTGATTCCACTTTAAATTCTTCGCGAATTCCATAGCAATTTCCCTGTGTGATCCTTCCAACCTTTGGAAAAACTCAAACCAACCTGCATATTTAAAAATTTGGCATGCTTTGGGCAGTTTTCCAATGGCTCTATTGATCTTGTTTCATGTTGAATTTCTTCCCCACCCATTGCTACACAAGTTCAATGCTGATCTCCTCCCTTATCCTCCTTGAGAAATTCTTAAGCGATTGGCACAATACTCAGTTGTTCTAGCCCTGCAACTATTCTTCTCCACTATTTTCTGAGAGCTCTAAATGAGGATGCAATGCTTCAGTAGTGGATAAATTTTAGGGTGACGCAAGAAGGAATTTCAAATCAGGATTTGCAATGAGGATTCGTACTGCACAATAAGGTTTCCTTATTAATGCGAAGTTATGGGGGGTCTAGTCTAAGGTACAATTCCCTTTTTTTGGCATGATCGATCATTAAATGATAATGATTACAAGATCATCATGCTTTGGTTGTAGTTTTTAAATGCTCACATGTCATGCAAAGGTCATGTCATCATGTAATTTGTCCCCCCCCCCCCCCGGTTTAAATGTGACAGCCGACCTCAACCGTCAAAAGGGATATCGTGTTAGATTGCCATAATTACTAAATAAAAGAGGATAGCGATATTACCATTTTATGATGTACCTGGTGTGATGTGGAGAGAAGAAATTAGTGACGAGGTGTGCGAATTTAATTTTGGCGGTCAAGGTAACTGCTCTCGAATCATGGTGATGCATGTTGTATATCACAGTAAATAATTTACTTGGATTATTTCTATAAGTCGTCGGTTGTTACATATGTAACAACCAAGACGACTGTTATGTATTATTGATTTCCACAAAAGAAAAAACAAATAATTAAAACAGTCATGTAACAGCATATTTGTAAGATGTGCTTGAAATAGCAAATTTTGTTACAGAGCGTGTAACAGCCGCCATAGAGTGGTTTTCAACTGTTACAGAAATTACATGCCTGCGCCCGAAAGAGGTTTTCATTTTTATTTTCTTATTATTTTATTGTTACTTTTTATTTTCTTTTTTATCAAGTGTAACAGTCGCCGACAAAGGTTGGTTTTCATCTGTTACACTTATTGAAAAATTAGATTTTGGCAACACAGGGGATTTTCCCTTGCTCCTGCAATATGAAGATCCGAATTCGTGATAATGTTAACAAATGAATCCCTTGAAGCAGGCTAATGATATAACCGAACAAGGTGCCCATTTGTAAGCAATGGTGTCCTTGCACTATTAATGGTAACCAAATTCACAGTCCCATTGTCAATGACTACATCTACCTCATAGGGACCTAGCCATCTGGTGCAAAGCATGCCCTTGAAGTCCTTGAATCTTGAATCATATATGAGAGCACAAACTCCTTTCTGAAACTTCTTCTTCTTGATGAACCTGTCATGCCACTTAGCTCTCTGCTGCTGAATAATCTTTGTTTTCTAGATAACATCCATCTATTTCTCCTTCAATTCATTGAGCTGGTTCAACCTCTGTTTTTGTGTTGTAGCCAAATCCAAATTCACCTGCAATGTGGTTCTCAATGTATTGATTTCGAACTCAATATGGAATAAGGGATTTTTAGAATACACGAGTTCATATGGTGAGAATCTTGTAGTATTCCTACACATAGTTCTATATGCCCACAGCACTTCTCGAAGTTTATTAGCCAAATTTCTTCGATGAATAGTCACAGTCTTGGTAAGAATCCCCTCAGTGACTTTGTTGGTGCTTTCCACTTGGCCATTCTCTTGTGTATGATAAGGTGTTGTGATTCTATGATGGATTTTATATTTTTCAACCAACTTTTGGATCATACGGGATGTAAATTGGGGCCCTCCATCTGTCACTATCTCCATGGGTATACCAAAACAGACAAAGATGTCTTCAAACAAGAAGTCTGAAACAACCTACTCCATGGCTCTGGTTAGTTCTTTTGCCTCAACCCATTTTGTGACATAGTCGGTACAGACCAAGATGTAGGATTTCTATCTTGATGAAGGATTAATTGGTCCCACCAAATCCAAGGCCCATTTCTTAAAAGGTTCTAAGACTATTTGAGGTTGTAATCGCATCTCATCTTATTGCAACAGTTGGCCCATCCTTTGGAAACTATCACATCCTTTCACGAACTTCTTGGCATCCTGAAATATTCTTGGATTCTTGTGAGTTGAAATTTTCAGAATTACCTTTATTTTAGAACATTCTACCTTGATCCCGTCAACATTAATGTAGTGTCCCATCACGATCCCTTTAGTCATTATCATGTGACACTTTTCAATGCTCAAAGCAACATTAGTTTGTACACAATGTTCCAGCATTTTATCTAAATTAACTAATGTTGTTTCAAAAGCATCACCATAAGGTGTGAAATCGTCCATGAAGATTTCAAGGAAGTCATTCAACAAATCAAAAAAGTTCCCAATATTTCCCACTGAAAAGTTTTTGGCACATTGCAGAGTCCAAAAGGGAGTACTCTATATGCGAAAGTTCCCCAAGGGAAACTAAAGGTCATTTTATGTTGATCCTCTAGGGAAATCTGTATCTAGTTGTAACCACTAAACCCATCTAAAATTGAAAAAAAAAAACGTTTTCCCAGAAAGGGTGTCAAGGACCTAATCTATAAATGGTAAAGGAAGATGGTCATTTTGAGTGGCCTTATTGATTTCTCTGTAATCCACACAGAATCTCCACTTTCCATTCTTCTTAGGGACGATGACAAGTGGAGACACCCATTGATTGTTAGATATCGGGTAAATAAAGTTAGCACTCAGGAGTTTTTGTAATTCTTCTTTCACTACCTCCTTCAGCACAAGGTTCATGTTGCATTGTGGTTGTCTAATTGGTTTGCAGCTATCTTTCAAATAAATGCGGTGAGTGCATAAGTTGGGATGAATCCCTTTCATATCTGTATAGTCCCATGCAAATGCCTTCTTGTATTTCTGTAATAGTTGTAACAACAGTTTGTTTTTCTCAGCAGTCAGGTTGGGGTTAATGTTAAGATACTTTCCTGGTTCTATTTGCACAAGACTATTATCAGTATGTGGAGTGGTTCTCATTTGTTCAAAGTTTATATCTTATACCTCCTCTTCCTCCTTTGAATTTTTAATGAAAGCGATAGAAAGCAAGTTACTCATAAAGCCAAAAATGATATCATCTTCTGTCTCATCCTTGAAATACTGGGATTTTCCTAGAGTGAGGAACGGTAGGGAAAGATCTTATTCGGGTTCAAATTAATCCCACTAGGGATTTTTAAAATTCATATTTGGTTTTGGGGGGTAATATTAAAGTTCTTTATAGATTGGCCATCTGAAATCATCATAGATCCATATCTGCATCCTATACATGCATCTGCAATGGTCAGCCAAGGTCTCCCTAGGATCAAAGGATGTCCCCCCAGGTTGGATCTGGTCTGTAAGATAAGAATGTCAATCAGATACCTCCAGGAAGCTATTGTGATTACTCTGTCTTCTAAAACCCCCTCAAGTTTAACACAGGACCTATCTGCTAATTCAAGTATAGTAGGCATATGTCTAAGCCCATGTAGCCCCAGGGTGGTAAAGAAGTCCTTTTTCATCACATTAATTGCAGCTCTAAGATCAATCAATGTATTAGTTATGGGTTGGTCATTAATATAGACAGTAACCGTAGGGTTTCCCAGATGATTATACTTGGTTAAAATAGGTTGAGCAGTCATTAATTCAGAAAATTTCCCCATCAGATGTATGGTAGTATGGTCCTTAGGCTTCCTTCCAAGTTTCTTAATGCACAGATCTCGTATTCTTTTGGCATAAATAGGTACTTCTTTAAGAGCTTGCAGCAGAGGAATTTGTACATGTAGGTTTTGTGACTCCTTGAGGAAATCAAATTCAAGTTGTTAGGTCATTCTGGTCTCAGTTAATCTCTCGGGATATGGAGGATCCTGAGTCATAACAGTCGAATGATCTGCTACAGGTGTATCAGCCTTACCTGAGTTGGTTGTTATAGGAGTAACAGTTCTTCTCGGGTTGGTTGTTATGGATGTAACAGTTTGCTCTACCTCAAGATATATTGTACCTCCTATGGAAGGTTCACATTCCTCGTCGGTAATGATAGGGGAGTGATTTGGTTTAATCACCTTACCCGACCATAGTTGAATTTCATTAAGTCCAACAGGCGTGATAAGGTAAGTCTAGAAGGTAGTCGGAGCCTCTATGCTCTGGGGTGCTTTATTATTTGGGTTAGGGTTAGGTTGCATAGGTAGTTGGGGTCACACGGGCAATGTAGGAATAGGAGTTTGGAAAGGGGGCAATTGTAGCTGATGTTGCATTGGTAATTTAGGTGGGGTTGTACTCTAGGAATTCCCCCTCTAGTTTTGATTCCAAGTATATGGTTGAGATGGAGGATATTGAATAGATGCAGAGGGGGGCCATTAGTTCTAGGGTGAAGGAAATTGTGCTACAGAAGGAGAAGAGTATTTCTATGGATATTGTTGAGCATTATATGCATTATTCCATGAATTAAAAGAAGAGAAATCTTGGGACATACTTGGAAGTCGTGGCCACCATGGTCTCCTAGGCGCGATGAAATAAGAGGACTGGACTTCTTCACTCGACTCTCTAAGTATTGCTTTCAGTTTGGAAAGCTTCAGACATTGACCTGTAGAATGTTCCAGCTCACAAATATTGCACAAGTTGATGCTATTCATTTCTCACTCCCTCAAGGGATATTTCTTCTAGCAATTCGGACAGAACACAGCCAGAGGTGTATCAACTTCTCCTTGTGTCTTCTTGATCTATGTTGTTGTTTCTAGGCAGATAGAGTACTGAGGATATCGGTTTTGAAATTTTCAAATAAATTTTTGATCTCTGCTCAAGTTACTCCTCCACTCACGGATTTTGTATTTAGGCAGAGGCATCTCAGATTATGCTTCTTCCCTTCGACGGTCCTCTAAAGCATCTTAGATAGATATTTACAATTTCAGTGAATGGTTCCTGAGATATGTCCCCTTTTCCTAGTAGATTCATGGTATCAAGGCAGTCATCCCTCATTCCTCTTATAAATATGGTATTCATATCTCGTGATCTAAATCACTATGTTTAGACCTCTGCAAGTTATAGTGAAACCACTCTATGTAGTCCTCCAGACTCTCATCCTCCTTTTGTGTCATCCTAAATACTTCCTCTCTTAAGTCCTTGGTTCTACAATAGTATTGATACTTTGATAGGAATGTCTCCTTCATGTTGCTCCATGTTCAAATAGAAGTACAGCCTAACCCCATGAACCATCTCAGGGCTGCTCCTTTTAGAGTAGCATGAAATAATTTTAATTTCTGAGCATGTGAAACATAGTCATAAATCCTGCATTAGACATCAAATTCAAATAAGAAGGTGTCAGAGTCTTCTACAATCATTCCTTGAAAAGATGGTGAGGATGATAAAGGAATATTTTTGTGGGAGCCTCGCCTTTGATATTCCCAATTAGGAACTCAAAGGTGGTGACATTAGCATATGTTTTAGTGTTTTTTTTATTATTGTCCCCCAATGTTAATCCTTCTAATCCTTGTTGTAACAAAAGTTCTTCAAATTGTTCTTGTGATTGTCTTGCAAGTGAAATTGATGGCTTAGGCGACTTCAGGACTAGTCGTTTCACTGCGCTGCCTAAATCTGGATATTGATAAGCTAATAGGTGCTCTGTTGTTTTGAGTTTTTGATGTCCCCCTTTATTTTCCCCTTGTCCATTAGTCCTAAGGTTCTAGTTACTAGCTTCCCCCTCTTGTTCCTGAATTGGATGCTTAATCTTGGGAGTGTTTTTGCTAGCTTTAAAATGGTATAGCCCTGAGATAGAGGAATCGGAGGTTTCTATCCTTGTTATGGGAGTAACAACTTTTTTGTGTTACTGTTTTCCTTGCATCCTTTTGAGAACTTGACTGTTATTTTTATGCCTTTGATATCAGTTCATGTATAAATGTTTTCCTTCCCAAATCTACACTCTTCCCTTCCTTTTTATGACCTGTTTTTCCTGTGATTTATTACAGTGGGGGGGTATTTTTGGTATTTCTATAATTCATACAATTACACACATGAACCCTATGTGTATTAATTCACACCCTAAGTGTCTCACCTTTCAACAGTGGTGAGCCCGCCCATGTATGTTAGAGCAATGTGCAGGTTCTTACCTCTCGTCTTATCGCCCAGTAACTAAAGAGTTGAAGACACAACTGTCAGCCCACCCAGGTATGTTAGAGTGATGCACATGTTCTTCCCTCTCGTATTACCGCCTAATGATTGTGGACTAGGAACACTCTATCATCAAACAAACAACTTGGCTGACCGTATCATAAATTGCAATTCCCCTGCTACGGCGCCAAAATGTAATGTTGTTTTAATCAACCCTAATTGACCAAGACTGCAACCATTTAATTTTCAACCTAGGATAGGTATTTTGTTTCAATGGAGTTTGCACTATCTGTGTCGATACACTATAGCCAAGAATGAAAATAGAAAGTAGTAAAGAATGTCGCTAAATCAATTGCAGAAATTAAATCGTTCATGCAGAAATTAAAACACTCTATAGAAATGAAATCACACTTCACGATTACCATAGAAAGGTTGCGCCACACACTGTACTAATAACTACACTAGTTGGTCAACTACTATACTGCTAATCAAATCAGTGTAACAGCGTAACATAATTCTGGAACTGAAGCATATATATTATACAATTTATACAACAATAGTAGAAAACAATACAAACAATAAAAGAAACAATAGTATCCAACTACTCTACAGTTGCAGTCCCTACTAAAGAGGAGGGCCCTTCCTCCCTAACAGGGGCGCAGGAATGAACACGAAATTAGTTAAATAATCAAATGAGAAACAATAACAACATCACCACAGTGTCTTAGATATTAAAAATAATTAAAATTTACAAGATCAAAATATCATTGCTCTCTATGTCGTCCTCGTACATGAGAGATTAACTTTCTCTTACACTTATTACATACCCAAAATCAGGAATAGATCAATCATGAGAATCTCAAGATTCTCATACTAATCATAAAATAGAAATCGTTATAACTTGTTTCTAAATACAAATTCTATTCAAATACATTGGTTAAGATCACAACTGCTTGGATTTGTTACTTTCTAAATAAACAATTCATAACTTCCAATAGTTGTTGCGTGGAATAGTACCCCTGACTTTTCCAGCTACAGTCTAACATCATCCTATGGTCAAATGGGACGTAATAGCAATCACTTGGTAACAACATCCTTGTAATGACATCTGAGGTGTAACAGCGGTCACCTTTAACAGCACGTGGTGTAACAATAACACATTTATTAGCATACAAAGTGGAATAGCAATTTGTAACAGTATACAAGGTGTAACAACAATTTGTTCCATCATGTTCTTAAACCGATCAGCGCAGCTTGTTCATTCCATAACCTCGTTCTCGTAAGCAACACTTGAAAAAGAGGAGAGGATCCAAAAGACTTCTCCAATGTTTACCCTAGTTAGTCACAAAAAGGAATATTGCATCGTTATATTCAGCAAAAATGGAAAAATAACATGACGGCAAAATATAATAAGGAAAAGGCGATTAATATGTGAAGTTTCATTGGTCTGGAGGGAAAGAGGATCAAAACTGGGGAAAAAAAT
The DNA here is from genome assembly GCA_000404065.3 of Pinus taeda. Classification (NCBI taxonomy): domain Eukaryota; kingdom Viridiplantae; phylum Streptophyta; class Pinopsida; order Pinales; family Pinaceae; genus Pinus; species Pinus taeda. Next base: position 75,346 of record APFE030373570.1, read on the forward strand.
GTAGGAAATAGGAATAAAAACTACACCTAACACTTGGTAACCAGGTATAATAAAGGTATCTACAATAAAGTTTTTGATATGCTTTCTAGGCCTATCGTTAGTGCAACTATTTTACTCAAACATAATTTTGTTTTACATGAAAGTTATATTGAGAAATATGCATTAGATAGTGACTTTCAAGACGTTTATGCAAGCTTGAGTCAAGGTAACAAAGTATAGGAATTGGATTATCATTTGCATGAAAACTTGTTGTACCATATTGGCAAGCTTTGTATTCCATAGGGAGAGAGAGTTAACATCATAAGAGCGGCACATACTTCTCTTATTGCTAGTCATTTCGGTGTAAGTAAGACAATGGCACATCTACAGAGGTATTGTTATTGACCTCGTGTGCTTGAAATTGTGTCTCATTTTATTAAGGAATGGTCACTATGTGCAATCAGTAAGCCTAGCAATAGGAAGTTATGATTGAACACACCACTTTTGGTTCCTTCACGATCATGGGAGAGTGCTTTTATGGATTTTTGTAGGAGGTCTTCCATTGTCAAAAAGAGGTCATGATTATTTGTATGTAGTTTTGGATTCAGCAAATGTGTATTTTTATGCCATGTAAAAGCAAGTTACAAATGAACAAAATTCTTAGTTATTCTTTCAAAATGTCTGGGTGAATTTTGGATTTCCCGCATCCATTGTTAGTGATCGAGATTCTCACTTTGTTGGGAATTTTTGGTCAAGCTTGTGGGGATTCATGGACACCAAATTGAAAAAGAGTACAGCTTTTCATCCACAAACAATGGTCAAACAGAAGTGGTGAACAGAACATTGATACATCTTCTTCGTGGGTATTGCAGCAAACATCCTAAGTTGTGGGATGAAAATTTCCACTATATTCAGCATGCTTACACCGAGCCAAGCAATCTTCAACTCAAACTTCGTCATTTGAGGCATGCTTGGGATACTTGCCTAAATCTCCTTCGGATTTTATTTTTTGAAAATATGTTGCTATTGAAGGTCATAGCGACATAGACAAAGCAAGAAATTTCATTGAACAAATCCAATTAGTACACCAAAAGGTTCAAGAACAGCTTGAGAAAAGCTAAGGCAAGTAAAAAGAAAGGCACGACAAGCATCGTCAAGATCACAAGTTCCAAGTTGGTGATGAATTTTGAATTCATATTAACAAAGAAAGCATCCAAGGAGAAGGTAAAAAGTTAAAACTAATTAGATATGGTCCATTCAGAATTTTGGAAAATATCGGTTACAATTCCTTCAAATTGGATTTGCCTTCATATATGAAAATTTACGGTGTTGTTAATGTTGAGAATTTAAGGTTGTATGAGCCTCCTTTGATTGAAGATCAAGGATAGAATATTCAAATTCCATCTATTGAAGACTTTTCTCCAGAATTCCTTGGTGAGCTTCAACAAGACACTATACTTGACAGAAGAACAAGGACATCAAAAAGGGGAAGTATCGATTATATTCGAGTGGAGATCAAGGGTACAAATACTTTAAAAGGCAAATGGATAGAGGTTGGTAAGGTGAGGAAAATGTACCCTCACCTGTTAGACAATTGAAAGTGATCCTTTTGGCGTCCAAAAGGATTCCAGTGGGGAGGAGTGATCAGGTGCTCAAAATTAGGCTCAAAACTAAAAAAAATGTTAGAATATCTATAAACATAGCTTTAGATCTAAGAGCTCGTCATCCTGATTCCAACAGTGCAAGCATCACTCGAATCTGAGCTCGTATGAAGAAGTTAGAGCAAGTCAAAGTTTAGGTTTGACTTGGACAGATGGCAGGTAAAGATGATGTGGCAGGGTCCTTTAGCAAATGGGAAAGTGCCAAGTGGTAGGTCGCCATTGGCCCCCGCATTTCATAAATCACATGTCGTAGGTGGGTAGGAAATAAAAATCAGCCCTGGAACAAGCCAAGGTGTGATGCGATAATCACAATCACACATTGCAACAGGGCAGGCAAAAAGGCATTAAATAATTGGCCTGACAGTTGCGATGTGACGATCAGCCCCCGAGCAGGGAAGGGTTGTGATGCGATAATCGCAATCGAACACCGCCGAAAACAGAGTCATGCATATATAAGACCACCGGTACTCCACCGATTATGAATTGAGAAAGGATCCAGATGTGATAATTTTATGAGTTCTGATTAATAGTTTTGTTGGGTCCGCCATATCGCAATCGCACATTGCCCCGTTGCGTTCACAAACCATAAGCCCGTCAATTCTCGCCAAGTGCAATTTGCAATGGGAGAGACTATACTGACAGATAATGGACCACTGGGTGGTGAATTTTTCGCTCAATTAGCACTTTTTGGAGCTAATTTGTAGGATCATGTCGAATTTGGAGTAATTTGTGGAGAGAATAGTGGGAAAACTAGGAGAGGTCATATCTTCTTTAGTTTTCCACCAAATTGGATGCAAAAAGAGGCTATATATATCTATTTTTGGACATTCTGGAATCATTGGAATAGCTTTCATAAGAATTTGAGCATTATAAACACATATTTTTACACTTTTGAGCATAATAGAGAGGACCAAGCCATTGGAAGTAGGACCAAGGAGAAGTAGCCCAAGAGGGGTGAACTCCTTTATCATGTTCCTGTTGTAATGTGTTTTTGATGATGGTATGTACATGTTTATGTTGTTAAGTCTCTTATTTATGTTAAATTTCTCATAAAATTAACATAAAAACTCATCATTTCACTTGCAAAAATTCATGAATCCTTAAGCACAAGGAAAGAATTTTGTTTCCAATATGAGGAGGATCTTAGCACAATAACCTAATATTCTAAATAAGATCAAATAGGCAGGGGGACACAGCAACATGCCCCTGTAGATGGTGGATCTAAACAACATGATGACTCCTAAAAATGGGCACCAGGGACACGATCCAAGATTTGGGAACATAGGTGGATTAGCATGGGAAGGAAAGAGGCGCACAACATCAATCATGCAAGAATTAATGCCAAGAGATGACCCAAGGATAGAATGTATCATCCTAGATATGAGAACTAGCCTACAACTTGTTATAATTTGATCAATGAGCCATATTATGGCTTGTGGGAGAGAAAATCATGATGATAACAACAAAAGTGGGGTTGTACTAGCAATTATGAGAGCAGGACAATAATTAATGGTGCCTGGGAATTAGTAAGAGGGATCACATAGGTGTTAAGATATGAAGTAGCTCAATTTGGTTAGGGGATAAACCTGGTAGCTAGGAAAAGGAGAAGCCAAATTTCAAGACTCATTGACCTGCAAAGGGACTCCCCAAAGGTGGCAACAGAGCATTGGGAAGGTCAAACCATTTACAAGAGGAGGATAGCTTTTAGAGTAGATTATTATCTTAGAGAACGAGTGGCTTCTTGGTGGCAAGACGATGTCAAGTTGGAGTCTTTGCTACTCAAAACTCAACAAAGGGAAAATTTCTTGAGCTAGTATCAGTTGGGGCATCTCACGCCCATTAAACAACTTGAATATGCATGGCACGCAGGTAAAAAACTTCCTTAGGATTGAAATTCCTTTGTGTTTTATGATTACAAGATCTCTCCATAATTATTATTTGGTAATTCAACTCCCTTGTTCATATAGTTCTAGGATAATTGGACCCCCATATTTTTCTTTCCTTGCTTTCAACTGGAGTGCTTTGTAGAGAGGGGAAAGCAAAAGGATATTGGAGAGAGTTTTAGTTGTTAGATATTAATACTAGAAAGAGTGAATGTCTAGAAGGTCAGGATGCAACCCCTGTATATCCCATAGGCCTGGTGTATAGGTCATGGCTGGAAAATATGATGTTAATGATATAATTTTGGTCTTTCTTAGGCTTGATTTTCATACATCTGGAAAGTTGGGTGTGAAACTCAGGGCCTTCTCTAGGGTAGTGGGGCTCATCATATGTTTTCTACGAGTTCGGGTTGAACTAGGCCTCATCTCAGGTCATCATTCAGAGTGAGGGGTGGTAGACTCCCACTTTTATGGTGGTTTGGGGTTGTCTTACGGGGAGTGGATAGTTAGGGTTAACTCACACATATATACAACAGGGTGGAGAAGTCACAAATTGTCATAGGACAACAAAATTCAATGCAGAGCACACAGTCTAAATTGTTCTAAAAGTCAGCAACACTTAAATGGTTCTAAAGACTGATTTTCATCTAGTCAAGGATATTTATTTGCTTGCTATCATGCCAAGGGAGAGGGGAAAATCGAGAAGAGGTGTTGCGTATTATGAAGCCAAAGACGACAGAGGAAAATCTCACCTCTAAGATAGAGCATGAGGATCTGTAGTGGGATATCAGAAGCAACTGCCTACACAGGTACAAGAACCGACTCAATATGAAATATTTACCTCCACTCAATGAGTTTCCCTCTCTAACACAACAATGAGGGGAAAACGAGAAGCTTGGATCCCAGACATAAGTCAAACTTGGAGCAGAATAAGCCAATACATGAAAACCATTGACCTATATTAGCAAATGAGATTCATTTTGGGCAGAGCATTAATGGACAACTACGAAGTGAGGAGAGAAATGTAGCAAACCATAGGCCATATGCATGGACATCTCAAGTACTATGATTATCATGGATGGTTGATTAGCTAGAATTGAGCAACATATTTGGGTACCTTTGACTATGCATCAACCCCCAGCTACCTAGGCAAGTCCAATCCCAGTAGCGGGGTCAACTTCTTATTGCCTCTCTTCACAGGATGAAGGCACATGCTTTTTATCTATTTTCTGCAATTGTTTATATTTGTAGTTGGATAGGGTAGTAGTATAGTACAAGCCTATTTTAGTTTTATTATGTTATGTTTTGCATGTCTCTTATGAATTTACATAAAATCCAATTTTGGCTATGGTCTAGTCCCCCTACTAAGAGAGTTGATTGGACTATGTAATTTTCAATTGTAGTCCCATCTTTTCAAGGTAATAGAATTTCACTTTATAACAAAAAGTACTAAAAACGTTATCTAAATTTGTTTGCATGGTTGAAGGTGGGTAGTGTTAGGTTCCTATACCAATAGTAGTTATAATTTTTGAATGGTTTAGATTAAACCTGTAATATGTACATACTTTTGCTTTTTGCAAATGTTTTCCATATTCAAAAAATTTAAAAAATGTAAAGAGGGTATGTCTTAAAAGAAAAATCAAAGGAAAAAAAGACTTAAAAAGGTCAAAAAATATGAAAAAAATGAACCCCAAGAAAAGAAAGACCATGAAAGTGTGCAAGTCAAAATGCCACTCCTAGTTACTTTGGATGCAGAATAAATGATTGTGTGCAGCTTGTTATCTTTGCCACAATCCATGATATTCAAAATGTTTAAACATGACTATTTCATGTTTTCAATTTTATGCTTACAGATAGAGACTAAAATATAACCAAACTATTTAGTATTGGTAGATAAGTAGATAGGTAGAGTGAATAAAAGGAGCTCAACTATTTAATCAAAGCCCTTGGATGTAATAAGGTTAGACTTAGTCAGATTACTATTGTAAAAGAAAAGAAAATTTTTTCATAAGTGTTTGTCAGCTTAAGTGCACCCTAATAAAGAGAAGTAAAAATGGTAGGATAAGTAGGTGGGTAAGTAGAAGAAAGGTTGCAGAATTGTGATGATTATTAGACAAAAGCATATTGATCACCTTTATCATCAAAGTTCTAAGTATTAAAATTGGACATGCATCAAGTCCACAAAGTCAAATTGATTAACTTTCCTCACTCGTTACACCTTTCACTTAACTAATTTCCAATAAAAAGTCTTAAGTACCCAAAATCTTAAACCAAAAGGGCTTAGAGCATTTCTCTAACTTCTGGAGGGACTGGACCCTCGGCCCAATAAGTTATAGGCCCTAAGTACTGAAAACCCCCTCATAAACATTCACCCCCTTCCATTCACTCATATTCCCAAACAAATCCCTTTTCCTAAGAAAAACACCATTTTCCTAAGGAAAAGTCATTTTCCCCTAATAAACCCCTTTTTCTAAGGATAAAATCATGTTATCCCAGGAAAAGTGATCACCCCCATGAAAAAGACCCCTTTTTCTCAAAAAACCCAAAAATACTTTTAGCCTAAGTCATAATATATGTGTGCTAAAAGCAAACAAAGGCAATAGATACATTATACTTAGCGTTTTTTTCATTCTCCGTCATTTTTCATATTAATTTCTAACACTTATGTATATAATAATTCTTGAAAAAGAAATAACCCTTCCCTGTATAAGTTATAATAAACCCTTTTTATTAATACCTCGTTCCCAAAAGTTTGAAACATAAACTTTATAATAACCCGACCCGACCAATAAGTTAATTAATCTATTAGCAATTAATTAATAATCTAACCCTATGCCAATGAAAACACCTCCAATGCCCTAACCTCGCCTTAATTTATTGTTTAAATAAAACTCACCTCACTTAATCACTGGTTGGGCCCATCCATTTCCCTTTGTGCAAAATCCCCACCCCGATCACCGAGTGATCGCCTCCTCTTTAATCCGACGGTTGTCAAACATATCGGGCAGCTGCCAACACCCCAACTTTACCCACTCGATATGGGTTGTTTTCATTTGGGCCCCGATGCTACATGGCGCTCGATGAGTGGGATCGGGCGGCCTCTCCCCGAGACCACCCAGCCCACAAAAGCGATGCAAGCAAACCCGCTTATCGCCTCCTGCTAAACGACAAAGCCATCACATCCCCTACTAAAAGCCAAAAGTTCTTTTCCCCGTGTGCCCGCCAAATCATTGACTTTGAGAATAAAACCAAAAAACCTTGATTATTTTGTTTTATCATGAAAAGAACGCTCCAGACCTCCATGCACACGACTGACAACGTCCAATTGCCAACTTACGTCCAACCGCCAACCTGCAGAAGCCACTTTTTTTTAAATTTTCCAATTCACAAAGACCTTCTGCAACCATGCACTCTCGCCCATTGACCCGTTCAGAGCCAAAATTCCTTGAAATTCCAGGTATTTATCCGAATTTACCAGAAACTGTGTCTCATTTCTGAACCAGTTACTTAATTCCTTAGAATTATTAAGTAATTAAGTGAAAGAATTGCCCTGCAACCCCAAAACTGCTTTGTGTTCAAATCAAATTACCCCAATTGACTGAAAAACCTTTTTCCCCATTCTTAAATCCAAAAGAACTAAGAATGGCCGCTCGAGTTGCTATGGATGTCTGACCAGTTTCAACTCCCCATTGGGATTTAGACCATCTCCCTTTGGTGTACAAAGACTCCCAAATCAAGGACATCTATGTCCATGAATCTCCACTTAAGTTATGCTACTAGTTCAGAGACAAATACCTAAACCATGTAGATAAAATAGGTCTTTGGGAGTCTAATTTACCCAAGTATCAATTCCCTCAGGTGCATATATTTCCAAAAATTGTCCATTATTGCCTGCAAACTACTTTCCCAACCAAAGGGCAGTGATGTCCCCTAACCATACTGTACTTTTCACCATTACTACTGAATCAATCAATGAAATGTTGCCACTGCAACCAGGACAAAATCTAACCCTTATTTCCATTGGAGGCCTACTAGACAAATTCCCCAAGATTACCCTTGCTAGACTTACTGAAATATTCTAGACCTTTATTGTGGAAGATAAATATATTATAAATGATCCTCCCCCATACATGTGGACCTATTTTCTGAACTCGGCCAGGACATTGTGTCAATGATATCTAGTGTCTTGGGCTATACTACCAGTGAGTATATTGATGAAATCATTCTAGCCTTCATGTCCATCTTCACTCCAGGACAGGCCCCTGCCATCATGTATGATTATGCCAAATTTATAGCAGATAAAATGCATGATCAATTCTTAAGAATGGATAATGAAAGACTATTCAAGTATTCCTCAGTTTTGTACCACCTTTTCTTATATTATCAAGCTGATAAATTCTCATTTACTCTTCAAAAACTTGATACCATAGGCCACCCTAGGTCAGTAGTCTTCTGGACTCCTTTGATCCACAAATATGAATCACGATATCCATATACAGACTTCATAGATATTTTTGTACATCCTGTAGTGACCATGCTGCTAGGAAGTCCTCCTCCAAGGATCAGTTCAGATATTAGGAGGATCCTACAACTTTTAAAACAATACAAAGTGGGAGATTGGTACTTGTACCAAAATCACACTGGAATTAGGATCTATGGCTATGATTTAGCACCATATAAGTTACCCAGATGCCTCCCAATGAGGTTATTTACTCTGGAGTACTACAAACAGATAATCAACTCAGATGAGGTACATTTTGTTAAAGCCAAAAAGAAGGCTCAACTCAGAATCAAATATCAACTAGGCCCCTTTGTGTGCAATAGTCGAGAAGCTGGAAGAAAAGCAAAAGAAATCCTTCAAAGGCTCAGACTGAAACAAAGATTCATATGGAGATATGACCCCTTTGATTTCATCTGCAATAGAATAAAAAAAACAAGTTGTCTCCCTATATCCACCACAGAATCCCTGAGATAGAAAAATATGCAAATCAATTGGAATGCGTGGAGAATACTCTAGTAGACAGAGATAACACTGAAGTTACTGTTGAAAATTTATTAATTGATCTAGAGAGGAGGCTTGATGAAGGTTATTTCATACAGGTACCAAGAGAATCCCAAGACCAAAGGGAGTCATAGGCACACAGTGAACAACAAGAAGAAGAAAGACCCTAGGTGCAAGAAGAGTCAGAACAACCAGATTTATCAGAAGAACTGACTCAGACAAGACTACCAGAGCCCATTATGAATACCCCCATACCTTGCATACTCCTCTAAATGAGGAGAAGAACCCCAAAAGAGACAAGGAGGATGCCACTCCTTCAAGCAGAGCCATTTCACAAACATATGTCAAAAGGCAAAGGTTAAATCCTTTCTCGGAACGAGAATTCACAGAAGAAACAGTTGGAGCCACAAGCATAGAAAAGAAGGGAGCAGGAATGCTACTCCCTCTGGAGGAACGCAAGAACCTTCCACAACACCTACTCAGACGTTGGAAAGACAGCAAAGTGTGGAAGTGTCCTCATTAAGGATTCCAGCTGACCAAGACCAGGATATCAAAGAAAAATACAAGAAAATAAAGGCCAAGAATGAAAGGCTAAAACTCCAAAGCTATGCATAGTACCTCAAAATGGCTCCCACCAACCAAACAAGGCTTATGTCAGCCTTTGATGTAAAAGAAGGCAAAATGAAAATGACTTTCCTGAAACCCACCACTCAGTAGCCCAGACCAGCAGCTGAATACCAGAAGACATATTATGAAGTACTGGCAAAGGATATACATCCTATTGACCAGATTGAATTGCATAAATAGACAAGAGAGATGGTATATTACACTTTGACAAGTGAAGCCATTGCATCCCACTAGTTACAAAATTTGCTAAATAGTATATCAGCACAATTTCAACTAGAAAAGGCCTCCTCACAAACCAAGGGTACCAGAATCAAGTCCTTGGAGGACTTAATCATAGAGTTGGGACATGATCCCAAAGATGTGAAAGCTATAGAAAGGTTAATTCAAAAGAAGAATGATGACATAGTTGCTTTGAAAAAGCAGCTCAAAATTCCACATCTTCATCCTCCACAAACAACAGAAGGAACAAGAAGAGCTTATGGACTTGGTCCTTAAGCTAAATGATCAGCTGAAAGAAATAGAGAAGGAATTGGACACATTGATTCAGTCTAAACAGAGTGAGTTGGCCACCACTCCAGTGACTGCTATTCCCATAGTCTCTATTGCAGTTCCCTCAAAATTGGCAGCCTCTTTAGCACCAACAGCTCCACCTGCTACATCACTGCCAATCACAACCGAGTCTACAACTGCAGGTACATCAACAAAAAAGACAACAGAGTTAGTGAAAGCCATGGAGGAAATGTCCATCCAGACTACAAAGCTAAAAAAGCTTAATGAGAAAGTGACAAGCTTAGAAACTGACTGTAAGCTTGCCCAAATACAACAAAAAGAAGAAGCACAGAAAAACCTAAGGATGGTTGAGAGGATAAAGTTCCTTGAAAAATATTTAACATTGCAAAAGCCAATAGGACAAATTAAAGAGATGCTCTGGGCCAACATCATTGACACTATCAATGATCTTTGGCCATCAATTCAAGTGATATTCGAGCAAACAGACCTGGTGAAAGTGGCCACTGAAGCAATACAAAAGACAAAGGGAGACCTAGGAGACCAGCCTGAGGAGGCTAATCAGTTCATTAAATTCATGAACAACAAGAACAGGTATGAACTAAATGAGCTTGGTGTGGAGGACAACTCTGAAACCATCATCGAAATCAAAAAGGTTCTGACTAAAAGAAACCTTATGCTTAACCTAGAGAAACGATGTCAAAACATGCAGGTTGACATTGACAGATTCATGGCAAAGTTTTGAATTTTAAGGGAAAAAGGCCTTCCCAGTCCTATGGTCATCCATGATAAACTTATGACCCAACTGGACTACACTGATAGATTAAACAAGTTGGCCAAAGAACAAGCAAGCACTTCAGGAATCAAAGCATTGCCCATAGGGAAAGTATTATATGATAATTTAGAAAATCTATTCTTCCTAGAGCATGAGGTAAAGCATCTATTTGTCAACAAGCCAAATTTTTCCAAATACACTAACGCAGAGGAGATATACAAAAAGATTATCAAGGAAAAAGTACCTGAAGATGAATGGTTGGTAAAAATTACAAATTTACTATAAGTTACCACAGTAAATCTACATGGCAACCAGATGAAACCGGTAAACAGGGTCAAAGAGTAACGAGTTAAAGGGTATTAGTAAAAGGTTGAAGAAAAAAGGTGATTCCAGCCAACTTAAAGAGCTAAATTCGAACTGCAAACAGCGAGCACAATCATTGTAAAAGGGACAGCATGATGCAGTTTTCCATCTATCTCTATCTTCATGCTTGAAGATATTTTAATTTCCTAGATTAATTCTCAAACTGTTATGAGATATTTTGTAATATTTTTCGTATAAATAATTCACATCTCGAAGTATTTAGTGTGGATTCAAAGAAATTTCTATAGACATTTTCCTATCAAGTTAAAGTGCTATTGTACCAAGACTGGATTGGCTTGCTAGATCAAGGAATAAAGTAAAGACATTTCACAGGATTCTTGTGTAAAGCAGAAATCAAATAAGTATCTTCTCTCATGTGTATTATTATTTTACTTATGTTTATTAGTAATCATATGTGTTTCTATGAAATCTGAATGGTAAACTAGGAATGATATTTCAAAATTGGCTTTAATGCTCTCTGCCTTGACTATTTACATACTCAATGTTTTTTGCTAAACTATCTTAGTTTGGGAATTCTTAATTGCTCCCTTACTTCTGTGGTTCCCCCCCAAGTCTATAGTAACGGATTCTTAGTTTCCCTTTGCTCAGGATCACCTCCTGCTCTTCATCTTGATCCCGATCTAAGGATTCTTCATTGCCCTTTCACCCTAGTTAGGACTACCTCATCCATTTGAACCTGAAGATTTGCCTTTTGCTTTGTTAGACTACCCTGTGAACTCTCCCTTTAGTGATTGATCTGATCTATTTAAGCCATCCTTTGATTGACTCCATAGCCTAATGGCTTGAAGGCCTTATTCTGTCCATCTGTTCCCATAATTTCACCACCCAACCAAAATCAAAACCTTATGAGCACTAAGAACTAGCCTAAAATCCCACCCAAAACAAAGTTAAATTACAAAAAGAGAGCCCTCTCTGGACTTAGGTTAGCTAGAACCCGAGTCTAAAAGATTAGATTTGTGGTTACCTTGGATTATTCATTCCTTTTATAACTTCTAGGGAAGATTTCTGAGTGATAACATAGTGGCGACCATACTGGGGACTCAAACCCTCAGTCTTAATAAACCTTTGAGAAATTTCAAAATTTTATTTCAAGCCTCTTGAAGGGTTTATTAGAAGTTATTTATAAAATTTCACAAAAAAGAAATAATTAGAAAAATCTTGAAATTTGGCTTAGGAGAACTCACTATACTAGGGCCAACCTTGATCCAAACCCTCCCCAAGTATTTGACAATCCTAATATGATTTCAAGAATATCCAGAAGACAGGAAAGTTCAATCAGCCCTATACCTTCAATTAAAGCAAATTCATGCCCTGATGAGTGGTTGCTTTTAGAGGACCTCCCCTTTGACGAATTTTTTGAACTTTCCCTATTTAGAACCAGGTCTGGGAGTGCACTTAATGACATAGTTCTAGATCCAGAATTTACAGCTGAACTTGAAGTCCAAAGGGAAAACTTGTCAAATAATCAGTATCTTCTAAATTCCCCTCAGTCATCCCTCACTATTGTTAAGATCCCTGAACTTTCTGAAACAGCTTCAACTTCCTTTAGTTCACCATTATTCCCTCACATCTCTTAAGTTCATTCCACACCTCCGTTCATACCTTGACTTCCCCACCAACCTATCATTACCCATCAAACACCTAGTGCCCCCAGTTCCCCATCCACCTCTGTACCACCCCCTGGTACCCCAACTCCAATTCTCAGTCTTGCGCAACTTAGAGCCATGAAAATAGATATGCCCCTCTTGTGTTACCTGCTCCACGAGGTGCCATGCCACAAGACTACCAGAGTAAAATTGTCCTATTTGATGGCACAGGATAGTACACAGCACATCAGCATACAAGAAAGATGACAGATCATTTTGAATTACATGAAATTGATATTGGATATTTCCAAATGAATATTTTTGCCCAAATTCTAGCTGGCGATGTGAGAACATGGTTTAGATCTTTACCTAACAATAGTATAGATAGTTTAGAATTTTTTTACCAACAATTTTTAAATAGATGGGAAAAGAAAAAGAACCCTCTTCAAATCCTTTTAGAGTATGAAAACATTAGGAGAGGGCCAAATGAAACAGTTCAGGACTATTGTACTATATTTAATAGTGTATACAATGCAATACCAGTCGACCTTAGAAGCCCACCTAGCTTAGCTCTGATAAAGTTTCCAAACGAGTTTGACAATGATATGGCATTTCAATTTAGAGAAATAAATCCACCAACTTTAGAAGATATGCAGAGTGTAGCAGTTAGTGTAGAAGCTAATCTGCTAGCAAAAAGAGCTAGGGTTAGGAATGAACGAAGAACACCCTTGAAAGATGAAACCTCACCCTTTGACCTTAAAATGGATGCCCTAGCCAAAGGAATGGAAAAATTGATGGATAACATTGAAAGGAAGCCTCATTGGGACAACCAACAAGCACCTCCAGTGAGAAATCCAAACTTTAGAAAGAATCAAAACCAAAATACTAGAAAAAATGGGCCTGATCAAAATATTAGGCCACCTTTTCAAGAAAACTATGTTGAAACTTCCCATTCAGAAGACCCTAAACAAGACACCCAAATTAACTTAATGGGATTAGATGATGAGGAAACTATCTTTCTGACTCAACATGATCAGGAATTACACATGCTTCAGTAGTTCCATATCCAATCTGGAGAATCATTCGATTACAAGCAAGGGTATGATTTTGCTATCTTTGAAGTGCATAAATAGTACAACTTGAGGAGCAAAAAGAACATTGATGCTCCGAACCAAAACAAGAAAGTAGTACCAAATCAGCCTAATAAAATTTAAGCAGTTCCGGTTACAAAAACTCTCCAAATCCTCTCTAGACCAAATCATAAGCCTCCTAGTCCTACCATTGTAGATGTAACCAATGACCAACCTTCTAATGAGCAACCTTCCACTTCAGTTCCCTCCAAGGAAACAATGGAACAGTCTCCAGAAATTGTATTAGAAAATCCACTAAAAAATACTCCAAACACTTAAAAATAAGAACAAACTACTCCAAACCCTACTGTTAAAATTCCAAACATTCAAACTGAGAAATTCCCTTTGCCTTTCAATTTGGGAGCAGAGGTGGCCACACTGAAAATCTCGGTTCCTTTAATAGAATTGATTAAACATGAAACTTACAAACCTCAGATAAGCAAATATTTAAATTTCGGTGAGAGTGAAGACTCCGTTAACCTATTTGATGATCAGCCTAAGCTTATTTTCAGTCCTGATGTTAATGGAAAACTAGTAGAAGGAGGGATACAACCCTTTTACATTAGCCTTAATATTCACGATAAAATCCTACACAATGCTATGCCAGACTTTGGGGCTTCACACAATCTAATGCCTAAATCTGTTATGGGGAAATTAAACTTGGATATCACTAGGCCTTACAAGGACTTGTTTTCATTTGATTCAAGTCAAGTTAAGTGCCTAGGACTTATAAAAGACCTGCGTGTTTCCCTAGTGTGGTACCCTGCTAAGACCGTTCTTATGGACATAGTTGTTGCTGATATACCACCTAAATATGGCATGTTGTTGTCTAGATCATGGAGTATTAAACTCCAAGGATCTCTGTAACTTGACATGTCATATGCTACAATATCAGTCTTTGGACATCCTAAAAGACTATACAGAGAGACCCTGATGAAGTATGTAGTGAGTAGCCAGGAGAGGCCTCAAAACTTTCCTATATATTCTATGCATTCTGACATCGATTCTTTCATTTTGTACAATGTTGAACCAAACCAAGAAGATACTTCAAACAACATTACTTCAGAACCAAAATAAATTGCAGTTGCAGCAGAAAATCAAATTGTCCAAATTCAAGAGCTTTCAGATGAAAAAGATGATCAAGATACTGTAATCAAAGAAGATTTTGTTCCCCCAAGCAGTAAGAATTATGAACATGAAATACGATGTCATCTTGAATTTGATGGGTCAATGAACAAACTAGGTGCAGGAGCAGGAGTGTGGATTTACAATTTAGAAAATGATTACTCAGAGGGCCATGCCTATAGGTTGAACTTCAAATGCACTAACAACATGCCCAAATACGAAGCACTTCTTTTAGGCCTCAAATTGGTTAAAAGCTTAAGAGCCATAAGAGTCTCTATTATGGGAGATTCTTAGTTGGTTATAAAAAAAAATCAACTCTGTATATATGACTAGAGATCTGAGGTTAGGTTTTTATAGAGGAACAATTGTAGAAATATTAAATACTTTTTTAGAAACTAAGCTTGCAGTCATCCTGAGAAAACACAATATGCAGGCATTTAGCGATGTTTGTCAGCACTTGTAAGTTACCATTTCAACCTAACCATCAGTACACTGATAAGGTTAGGCACAGACCTGCTATCCCTGACAACTTGAAAAACTAGCAAGTATTCACTAATGACCAACAAATAAACAATTTTCTAACTTTAGATGAAGAATTCGTAAATAGCAACATAGATACTGACATAACATTAGATCTTGATTTTATAGATAAAATAGAAATTAACAAGTTAGAAGATAAAGAGATAGATAGATTCCATCCCACGAAGTTTACAACATTAGATAGTCAAAACCTAAAGCAAGTTGAAATTTATGAGATAATTGACAAAGACTATGAAATCATCAATCTCAAAGACAATTTTATGCCCAGAGGATTAACTCCTTTGGAGGATTTGTTTGATTCAAATGATGTTCCTAGACTACATAATACAACATACCATCCCCTTACAAGAAAACCAGAAACCTTTTAGACAGAAGCTTAGAAAGATTAATCCCATTCTATTGCCTTGTATTGAAAAGAAAATCAAAAGAATGTATGAAGCCAAGATCATAGCATCAATTAGATTCTTTGGTTGGGTTTCTAATTTGGTACTCACCAGAAAGGAAACTTGTGAAATTAGACTGTGTGTTGACCTTAAGAATCTCAATAAAGTTTCACTCAAGGATAACCACCCTATTCCCAAAATGGATCACATATTATAGAGGGTAGTAGGTTCAACCAGAATCTCATTGTTAGATGGTTTTTCTGGTTATAACCAGTTTTTAGTCCACCCAAATGATCAGGCAAAAACTGCATTCACCACTCCTTGGGGAACTTTCATGTATGTGAAGATGCCTTTTGGGTTAAATAATGTAGGGGCCACCTTTCAAAGAGCTATGGATATATCTTTTGCTAAGGAAATCCATGACTTCCTTGTAATATACTTAGATGATATCATTGTATTCTCTAAATTTGATCAACAACACCTAGATCACCTAAGGCAGGTCTTCACCAAGTGTAGGAAGTATGGAATTTCTTTGAATCCTAAAAATCTTTATTTGGGTTGGAAGAGGGAAAACTGTTACGCCACATAATCTCTAAAGATGGTATTCGAATAGATCCTGCAAGAACTGAAGCCATCTTACAGATACCACATCCTAGGAGCATAAGAGAACTACAAGCCTTTTTAGGTAAAATAAACTTTCTTAGAAGATTTATTTCTAACTTAGCGGAACTAATTAGATTTCTAAATAACATGTTAAAGAAAGACTCGACTATTAAATGGACACTTGAGGCTAAGATGTCTTTTGAAGATGTTAAGCGAGCCTTGACACAAACACCAGTTCTAATTAGTCCAACGTTTGATAGGGATTTCATCATATTTTCTTTTGCCTCAGAACACGCAATTGCTACAGTCCTACTACAGAAGAAAGATCAGGGTTTTGAACAACCTATTTCCTTCTTTAGCAAAGCCCTTAGGGATGCACCTTTAAAGTACAATATAATGGAAAAGCAAGCTTTTTCTCTAATCAAAGCTATCAAAGATTTCAGGGTTTACATCCTATATTCTCATATAATAGCTTATGTTCCCAATGTTGTAGTCAAAGACATCCTAACACAAGATGGCCCAAATGGGAAGAGAGGGAAATGGATAGCTACTACATTAGAATATGACCTAGAAATTAAACCTACAAAATTTATCAAAGGCCAAGGTTTAGCCAATCTCATGGCTAAATCGAACTATCAGGCCCTAGATATAATATTATTGTAGAATTGGATAATGGAGAGGAGATGGTGACTCCACCAATCAGCCAGGACTTTACTGACTCACCATAGTATGCTGACATTATATACATTCTACAAAATCTACAAGCTCCTCCTGAATTATCCAAGACTAAAAGTAGGTTCTTAAAAATGAAATCTTTAAAGTTTTGCATAATTGACAATGCTTTATTCTGGAAAAATCGCGAAGGCATCCTTCTTAATTGTTTATTAAAAGAATAATTTGACAAAATATTATAGGAGTTTCATGCAGGTGACTTTGGGGGACATCTTTACTAGAAAACCACAACTGACAATATCCTAAGAGCCGGTTTTTATTAGCCCACTCTGTTTTCTGATGTAAAGAAATTTGTAGCCTCATGTCATAAATGTCAGATTTTCTAAGGAAAGAGAAAACTTTTGCCCTTACCTTTGAAGCCAATATCTGCTGAAGCACCATTTCGATACTGGGGTCTTGACTTCATTGGTGAAATCCATCCCCCTTCCTCTGCCCAACATAGATGGATCTTGACTGCTACAGATTATTTCACAAAGTGGATAGAATCCATACCCTCAAGACAGGCCACTGACACTGTTATAATAAACTTCTTTAGGGCCAACATTCTGTCTAGATTTGGATGCCCCACCAAAATCATCACTGACAATGCAGCAGCTTTCAAATCCAAGAGAATGATTGATTTCTACAAAAAAATATCATATAACCCTGGGTCACTCCATAGCCTACTATCCCCAAGGAAATGGACTAGCAGAGTCTTCCAACAAGAGCTTAGTGAATATCATTAAAAAATTGTTGGAGGATAACAAGAAAACTTGGAACAAGAAGCTAGTAAATGCCTTGTGGGCAGATAGGCTAACCACAAAGAAATCCATTGGTACCAGTCCTTATCAGCTAGTTTATGGAATGGAGGTTGTTTCCCCATCTCCCTTGGGAACAAAAATTATGAAATTACTCCAAGAGGTGGAGGTTGAGCCAAATGGTATTCAAAGGAGAATTAACCAGACAATTCACTTGTAGCAGACCAGGGAAGAAGTGTATATCAGATCCCAAATAGTACAGGAAAGAATCAAGAAAGCTTTTGACAAAAGGACTAAGGCAGAAGATGTTTACCTAGGAGATAAAGTTTTTAAATGGGACTCAAGCAGAGAGGATAAAGGTAAACATGGGAAGTTTGACTTCCTATGGAAAGGCCCTTATATCATTTATGCTTTTAAGGGCAATAATGATTTTTTCCTCAAAAAATTGGATGGAACACAAGTAGAAGGAGGACTAGTTAACGGTCGAATGCTTAAGCACTACATAGATCCTAGTCACTAATTTCACTAATCACTTGTACATATTCTATTTTTCAAAAAGTTTAGTGTTGATTGGATGGTAATTTTTGGAGTTTAAGCCCGAAGAGAAGGCCCTAAGTTTCAAAAGTTTCATTGTCATAAATAGCAATAATGTAGAAAAGTGAAAGGGAAAAGTTTCAGAGTAAGATCACAACAATTCAGAATGGCCATTTATCTACATTTCTTGACATTTCATTAGGAAATGCCATCCCCAAGTGGAGCCATTGTTAGGTTTTGTTGTGGCTAGTAACAACCCCCCCTTTTATTTAGTATTAGTAATAAAACTAAATAAATGGGGACCCTTCTAAAAAATAAAAATAAAAACTATCACTTATAATTTCCTTTGAATAAAACACACTATCATAAACTTAGGAAAACATCCACAAAACCCAAAAAACTTAAGTTTTATGATAAGTTTCGAATAAAATCATTCTCTTAACAATACAACATCACATCACAAAAAGCTAATGGAGGACATCATATAAGAAAACTTTCGAAATTGCGAAAATGCGATGCAAGATCGCACGCCTTAAAGACTCATCGCACATCGAAAATTTCATATGCCGCAAGTATCACCTAATATAAAACATCCTGATACTGCGATATGTGATAAAACATCTTGCAAATCGCATCTCGTGGTCGCATAAGGAAATAAATTATTGTTAATGAAAAGGATTAGTGATATTGCGATCTACGATATTGGCAGGGCTCATTCTTCAATGAAATATTTCTCGTAATCCAATACCAAGTTATGGGCATTAATGTCAATTTAGTGGTTTAATGATGGTCATTCATGAGATAAGATTTAGATCCGATCGAAAGGTTGTTTCACGTAAGGTGATATATTTTATATGATTTCGGAATTAAGAGCTTTTGCATCACCTTATCTCTTACCATTATTTTTTCTTTACTTGTAAACTTGCAGGAGTAGCAAGCAGAATAATATATACAGCAGTGTTCAGTGCGTAATGGGAAAGAAGGGAAAAGCTCTGGTTGCTGAGGAAAAAGAGATGGCACCCTTATTCACAGACACCACTTGTACTAGAGATGTCAGCATATCCACTTGAGAAGGCATGTACAGTCTACTCAAAGAAGAAAACCCCAGAGTTATGGAAGTTAAAGCGACAACAGACTCACGCAGATCGTCTGAAACATCAATTACTAAACGTGCATGTTCATTCCTGCACCAAATAGCGGCAAGGCCTAAGATACTTCCATATACAGACATGGTTAAATGGATATTAGATAATGTTGATATAATAGACAGACAATTCAAGTCAGGAACTAGGAGCTCATTGGGTCATTCACCGCATAGGATTTAAGGCTGATGTATCATTTACCAGAGCCATAGGCAAGCTACAATAAACAGTTCGTGGAGAACTTCGCCAAAGAAAATGAAGATTTCGTGGAGTGCACCAACAACTGGTCAGCAAGGGAAGAGTCATTGAAAAAGGGTAAACATGGTATGTACAGTACTGGTTCCCTCTCCTCCCCATATTTTTTTGCTATTGCTATGCTATGTAGGTTATTTGGAAGGCCTGACATCAATAACTTTTCATCCAAGTGGCTACCCCTATTAGATGCGGCCACTAATGCCACTATTATGGATTGGACTCAAATATTGTCTGATAATTCAGCCAAATCTATTTGGAACTACCGGTATAAAAGAACTACCTCTCAGAGGATTTATCCTCTTTTCTTTTTAGTTGCTTATGTTATGGATGCAATCTGTTCTGTTTCCATATTTCCTTTAATGGGTTCGAAGTGGACTATACAGAATCCCTTTCCCATTCACATTTACCATAATAAAATGTGGGATTCCAAGTTTATCCCATATTTTTAAAAAATTTGTCATGGAGTTATGTTACCTCTTCACAGAATGTTGTATAATAAGGATGCCCCAAGATTTTCCCCCGAAGTAGAAGTTTATATTCTCCCTATTGGAAGATGGTTTGGGGAAGAGTTTTTCACTTATGTCAGAGTATTTGAAATCATTTCTTCCCCTCATATGCTACCCTTGTATGTTCTTGATAAGTTATTGGCTCGAGAAATTGCCTACCATACCTGCGGGGTGAGAGGAATGAGCAAAGAATTGAAAGAGAAGAAGAAGGCCATTTGGCCGCAATTTCCTGTGGCCTGTGGGGCCTTTTGACTATTTGATTTAGGTCATGCATTCAAATAAGTAGACAACATGCTGAGTCTACGACTGTTTAAATTTTCAGGGAGAAAATTTGATCCCTTTGATGTCATTAAGAATTTTACTGCACTGTCAAGATAAAGGTATTTTCTAAAAAAGATGATATCTTTGATGACATCTTCCAGTTGAAAGCACATTGAAAGACATTTTTCACATGGCTCAAATTCAATTTCCCCCAGCAGAGTCCAAGAATTCAATCTATACAGAGAGAGGAGATTAGTAAACATCCCCATGGATAAGTTGCGCTTAGAACCAATAAGGGAGCCAACTCCCAGCATCAATTTAAGTGGAAGCTCAGGTACAGACAAGTCCAGGTCTAAGTCTAGGAAAGAGTCACTATAACGCTCTAAATGGTCCGAGAGCGACCATAATAAAAGTGAAGGGTCAGAAAGAGATACTTTCCAATCTAAAGAGCACCCAGAGCAACAAGTTTTAACGACACCACAGGTGACGGTTCCCCCTTCCCTCATCCAGCCACCAAAGCCAGTGAGAACTGAGCTGGATAAAGAGTGGGAAATATTCAATGAATTGATTAATATTGAGGAGTAGAACATGAAGACACCTAAGAGTATAATGCAGACAATGACATATATGATCATTCAAACAATCAACAATACTCTAGAAATGAAGCATATTCCAATAACCCCATCATCTGAAATCATGTTGAAAATAGAGGAGATTTCTCCTCTAAATGTATTTTATAGCCCGCAACACAAGGCAGTGGTAAGAAGACAAAGAAAGAAACGGAAATTGGACAGTGTGCTCTCACCTGAGGTAGAGCAGCTAGATGTCCTTTGGCAAGACCCTACCACTGACCCTACTGAAAATTTGACTAAGTTATCCCAGATTGTAGGAGCCTATGCTTCTGCTACTATCGCTAAAGCATCCGAGGTACATCTATTACTTAAGGATAGAGAGGAACAAATACAAGTTTTGCAACAACAGCTACAACAGGCCAGTGCCAACCGAGAAGCAGAGGAGAAATTGGAAAAATTACAACAGGATTTTCAACAAATGTAGTTGGGGTATCAGAGCAATTTGGCTAAAAAGGAAAATCAATTACAGGCAATGCTAGAAATGCATAAAGATGACCCCAAAATTTCAGAGTTTGTCTCAAAAGCCCTTACCTTGAACGACCAACTCTTGCAACAACATGAGACACTATGGCAAAGAATGTCGCAATGGAGTTTCCATTGTGAGATGAGCGATAAAATTACAAGTCAATTCGTGGATTTGTGACTAGACTATGATTTAATTGATAAAAGAATTTCTAATTATTTGAATTGGTAGGAATCAGAGGAAGGGAAGAAAGTGGGATTGCTCAAAATCAATGAAGCCCACAAAGAAATGTTGTTCCATAAGTGAGATGCATAGATTAAAAAGGCAGAACATGCGATGGAAGAAGCAGCGACAGCAGCAAACAATGTCATCAACTGTGTCAATGAAAATTTTCATAGAGCAAACCTGATATCAGAAACTTCTCCAAGATTTCTCCCAAAGGCACACCAACTAAAAACAAGCTGGAAACAGAAGGCTGAGGAAAAGGCAGAGTCCATCAAGAAGTTAACCAAGTTGAATTGGGACACTTACTGGCAGTACTTGGTTAAACCGCACAATCAATGCATAACTCTCAAGTGCCTTACAAATTCTGCCGAGAAGATAGTGCCAGCACTTTCCGATTATGTTTTTGCAGGACAACTAAAATTGGAGATCGGCCAATCGATGCTCCTCAAGCCGATGCTGAATGCTTGCGATCTCAGAGAACAGATACATAGATAGTTAATTTCCAGATACAGTTTTAGTTTTATTTTTTATTTATTTTTGCCTTAGATGAGGACGGTCATTTAAACCCCCTCTTATATTTTTGTAATAAACTATTTTTAGTATTTAGTTAGTAGTATTTTAACCCCTCACATGCATTTAGAGAGGGGTCCTTAAATTTGTCAAAAACATTTCCTCAAAACATGCACTTCTGCACCCTCGAAGGAGGTTTTGATGAATGAATGGAACGAGATTTATTGATATTTGTGTTTAATTTCTGCTACTGAAATGCATTTCTGTACTCTTAGTAAATACTGAATTAGGAAGAGATAAATCTATATTGTTGAAGCTCATGAATATAACTTGTTATCAATAGTACTTTTATCTCTTAGTGATTTTTGCTTATGTGTCAAAGTAATATTTTATATTCAGTTATTTATATATGAATGCTTGAATGTTTGAGTTATCATTTGGCACTTTTGTATGGTGGTGACTATTTTATTTATGCTTTAATGTATGAATGATTTATTATGTGATATTCTTCTCACAATTCTTTCGACTAATTTCTTATACGAAACAATTCATTTTTAACAAATTCTTTTCTAGTAGTGACTTAATGATCTTTATTACCAATTGTTGTTAGAAACTATTTTAGATCGCATAAGTAAAAGGTTAAATCTCGGGTTAGTTTTAGAATTAGATATTTCTGTTCATTAGAATAAAATTGCATATTTTAAATTAGAGTTAGATTAAAATCATTTTACTTAGAAATCTTTAGAAAAGGAAATATCAATTCTTATCATCACACACAAATTGGGAAACTGGTCCCATTATCCCCAGTTGGACCCACTATCCCAAACGGAAAAGGAGTTGCTTTCAAGGTCCGGACCGGGTGGGTATCCCCTTGTTTTAGACCTGATTTACGGGGCTTCAACATATTTGGCACTAGAAGGAGGGACCCGAACTGTGAATGGCTAGTAAATCTAAATCTAAATACCATTCTGAGAGTAAATCGCCCTCAACATCTCCCCCGACTTCTCCATCGCATTCCGAGTCTTTAAATCTTAAGCGAGGAGTTGAGAAAACAACAACCACTACCACAAACCCAAACATTTCAGAGAAATATTCTATCGAACCTCCTTAAGTTAAATCTTCGATCCATAAACTTCAAGGATTTTCCATATCACTGCAAAAGTTTGAAATATCTCAAGGTAGTGTGACTTCGCAATACAATCCTTCTCATCCTCTTACCAGATTACAGAGTGAAAATTTTGGTATCGAACCAACTAAATTACCTCTACCTAAAAGGAAAAGAGCAAGGAAGTCACCTCAAGGGTCAGATAGTGAGACTCTTTCATCATCAACATCTATTCCAACTTCCCCATTGCAAAATCAACCATCCACCCTTCCACTTCAAGTTGTTGTCCATCAGAGTACTGGAACTGTAACATCCTCATCCCTACCACAAGGAACTCCATCTGTGCTTTCCTCTGTTAGTAGTTCAACGATGGCCCAAAACCCATGGAATAATCCAGGGGCAGTCTCAATGCCTGCGCCCTTGAGTCAATTACCGGCCCATCCTGAAAAATGGTTGCCCAGGTTTAATCCTGAAGCAGGCATGCTAGCAAAAGAACACATAGACAACTTTATGTTATCAATAAATTTAAATGGAGTTACTAATGAAGATGTTGTTGCTAGACTTTTTCCTTATACTTTACAAGTAGTAGCCGGATCCTGGTATTTTTCATTACCATCAGGGTCCATTACTAGTCAAGACATTTTCCAAGAGCAATTCTTGACTAAGTTCGGCAATGATAGATCTAGGCAACATTGATCAATGATCTATCAAATGTAAATACTGAATCAAGAGAACCTATCAAATATTTTAACTCGCGTTTCAACAAGCTTTTGAATAAAATTCTGACTGCTTCCAAACCTAGTGAAGAAATTTGAAGTGAATGGTACATATCTGCTTTACCATCGAACATAGCGATATTTGTTGATAGAGCTAACAAGACAACATTAGCCCAAAACATGAAGGAAGCAATAGCAGTAGAAAAACGTATCTTAGCTTTAGAAAAGAAAAAGGTGGTCGATGAAAAAAAACCTAAGAAGGTTACTTTTGGAGATGATCCTAAGAAAAAGCAATCAAAAGACCCATTTGATTTAGAAGGATTGCAGAAAGTCCTAAAAACCATGTCTAACGAAATGGTTGACATTAAAAGACAAGTAGCAGAGACTTCTTCTAAGAAACCCACTAAGCCTTATAGAAAAAATTCCTCAACTGATTCAAAGCCCCCAATGCTATAACAAATGTAGAATCTGAAGGAGAAGAAGAGGAAGTTTCTAACGAAGAACCTACTGATGAAGATGAAATTGTAGAGTTACAGGGAATGTGGGACTTCATTCTTCCTTATGAAGAGAATCAAGAGGCATCACCAGTCAGTACTAGAAGTAGAAATCAATTTGATCCACCACAACCTAGTTCTAAACAGAAGAGCGCAAGCTCGACATCTAAGGATAAATTCACAGGTAAGAAATCATCACCAAAAGCGACTCAAACAAGCCCAATCCAATCCGATTCCTCAACTCCATCTAAAACATTGATTGTTTCTGATGAGATGGAGTATAATATCATTGAAGACATGAAGAAGACTAGGGCTAACATTACTTTTCATGAACTGAGCAAATTGAAACATCAACAGAAGCTTCTTTTGAAAGAGTTACATGCTATACCCGTTGCAGGTCTTCCTGCCATTGTAATCTCGCAAGCTTCTCATGATATGGGAAGCCCTCCAACTAATATGGCAAATAAAGTTGACCCAAACGATATTTCTTTAATTGGAGGTAGGTCAAAATCCCATACTCCCCCATTCCTCCTCACTTATGAAATTTTCAATAAAAACTTGCATAATTGTTTGGTAGATTCAGGAGCTTCATCTAATATCTTACCTAAAACAATATGTGAAAAGTTAAACGTCCGACCTCAAAAAACTGCAGTACGCATAGTTCAGCTGGACCAATCGTAGGTTGAAGTAATTGATGAACTAAATCAAGTTACCATAAGGTTGTCATCTAATCCAAAGGTATGTCAAGTCATTGATATTTTAGTTGCAGACATTCTTGAATTTTATGGTTTAATTCTTAGTAGGGATTGGTCTAAAAAGAGGATACTATGCGACCGACTGGTCACACATGTGGCTCCCTTACAATGGTAAACCAAATCAGATAAAGGTTGAGCGAGAAAGACACCAAACATACATAGTGACGAAATTGGAAGGAGAAAATGAACCTGTAGCATACAGCAACAATATAATTGCCAACTATTCTGTTGACTCTTTCTTAGGAAATTTTAATGCTCATACTTCACCTTATTTATAACATTCTGTTTTGTCTCAAGTAGAAAACTTTTCTCAAACAAATAGTTCTAAATGTGTTAATTTTGTAGATAGTCCTATAAATAACTCTTTATTTTGGAAATTATTTTTTGACGGATCTAAGACTAATGATGGAGCAGGAGCAGGATGTGTATTAGTTAGTCCAGAGGGGAATAAAACTATGCTAACATGTAAACTTGAATTCGATTGCTCAAACAACACTGCAGAATACGAAGCTTTAGTGCAAGGACTGTACAAGGCATTCAAACTAGACATCAAGTATCTACAAGTCTTTGGAGACTCTGAAATTGTTATTAAACAGGTACGAAATACTATACATTGTCTATCAGGTCATTTAAAGCATTACCAATCTTTAGTGCAAGATTTGATTGAACATTTTATAGCATTCAATATTTCATCCGTTCCCAGACTCCAAAATGCTAGTGCTGACCTCCTGGCTAATGTAGCTTCCAAGCTCATTCCCTCAAAAGACTATAGCCCAGACAGATTCTCAATCGAATTTATCTTTAAGCCCTCCATCCTTGATAATGTTACCAACTGGAGATTTTTTAACAATGATCCTGATATTGTAAGTTTCCTAACATCAGAAGGATCTTACGCTAATCAAATAATTGATGAGGACTAACATGACAAGTAGTTACAACAAGAGAGCACCAATAATTCTATACCAAAATCTATAGTCAAGTTGGAAGACCTATATGATTTGAAAGACCGATTTAAAAGCTCTACCAATTCAAAACTTCAGAGTTCAACTCTAAACTATGAATTAGCAAATCTAGGAATGGATACCAAGCCAGAGAATATCAACCTAGGTCTCGGCTTAGCCCCAGAAGAAAATTAGCCTTTGTTCAACTCCTAAAACAATACAAAAGTGTCTTTGCCTAGAATTACGACGACCTTAATACTTACGACACTTCAATTATTTAGCATATTATCCCAATGATAGCTGATGAAAAACCTGTCCAGCAAAAGCTGAGGAAGATCCATCCTAATCCGGAATTTCAGATTAAATCTAAGCTCAATAAATTATTGAAAGCCAAAATTATTTTTCCCGTTCGACATTCTAAATGGGTTTCCAATATGGTATCAGTCAGAAAGAAAAACAGAGACATTAGAATTTGTATTGACTTTCAAAATCTAAACAAAGCCTGCCAAAAGGATAATTTTCCCCTACCTCCTATGGAACAAATATTTTAAGTGGTTGCAGGATCATAATTAATGTCCTTTTTAGATGGTTTCTCTGACTACAACCAAATTTTGGTCCATCCTGATGATCAGTTAAAAACCATGTTCAGAACCAAATGGGGTACTTATGCATATCAAAAAATGCCTTTTGGGCTGATTAATGCTGGCACCACATTTCAAAGGGCCACGGATATCGCATTTAAGGTACTAGTAAACAAATCAGTGGTGATTTACTTGGATGACATAACAGTATATTTTAAAAAATGTGGTAATCACCTCAGAGATTTAAAGCAAATCTTCCAATGTTGTCAAAGGTATGGGATTTCACTTAATCCAAAAAAGTCCTTTTTTGCATTAGGTGAAGGAAAACCTCTTGGATTTATAGTGTCAAAATCTGGAATCCATATTGATCCCGATAGAATTAAGGAGATTTCTGAAATATCCTTACCACATAATAGAAAAGCCATGTAATCCTTCCTTGTCCAGATTAATTTTGCTAAAAGATTTGTTCCAGACTTCTCAAGGATTGTGTCACCATTACAAGAATAATCAAGAAGAATTCGCTCTTCAAATGGGGCCAATTAGAGTATGAAGCATTCAAATTGATTAAGCAAGCGATTGTTAATGCCCCATCCCTAGCAACTCCAAATTTTTCCAATCCTTTCATTTTGTATACATTTGCCTCTGAGAAATCATATGCTACAATGCTCACTCAAGCCAATAAAGACAAGGAAGAAGCCCCAATTGCCTTCTTTAGTTCAAATATGCAAGGGGCTGAATTAAATTATTCTAACATTGAGAAACAAGCTTATGTTGTTTTCAAAGCGATCAAATATTTTCGACCCTTTCTTCTTAAGACCCATACAAAAATCATAGTATCGTTTCCAGCAGTAAGAAATCTCTTAGTACAGAAAGATGTGGGTGAAAAGAGAGCAAATTAGGTCACTGCCCTACAAGAATATGACGTTGAGATCAAGCCAGCAAATATTGTAAAAGGTCAAGGCTTTTGTAAGATGTTGGTTGGAGCATCGCTTATTTCTGAAATACGATCTCCAAATAAAGAGGTACAAATGTATGAGGTAAGCCTAAACTATATTGATTCGAGATATGCTGATATCATATTTTATCTAAAAAATGGATATTCTCCTTCAAATCTGAATTATACAAAGAAAAGAGCCCTGAGATTGAAATCCAAGCAGTATCAACTCATAAATGATGTGCTTTTTAGGATGAATTATGATTCTGTTCTTCTTCGATGTCTTGAGAAATATGAAGCTGAAAAGGTGTTGCAAGAACTCCATGATGGACCAGCAGGTGGACATTATGCGGGAGATGCTACAGCACATAAAATTTTGCGCGCAGGATACTATTGGCCTACACTATTTAAAGATGTGCATAGCTATGTAAGGAAATGTCAAGTTTTTCAAACTGCTGCCAAAAGACAGAAGAAACCATTGTTGCCTTTGCAACCAATCAATATCGATCAACCATTTGATCAATGGGGATTGGATATAATAGGTGAGATCGTTCCTCACTCTTCTAAATAGCATAGGTATATCCTTACAGCTACATATTATTTTACTAAATGGGTAGAAGCAGTTCCTCTCAAGACAGCTACTGCTGAACACATCATTGATTTCATAGATCAGTTCATAATCACCAGGTTTGGTCTACCCTCTGCTTTAATGTTTGATAATGCATCATATTTTTCTGGCAATGATATGACTGAATTTGCACTTAAAAGAGGTTTTAAGATTAAATATTCTTCCAATTATTACCCACAAGGGAACGGGTTGGCCGAATCAACGAATAAAATCTTAATCAAAATCATTAAGTGAACCATTGATCAGAATCATAAAAATTGGCACAAATCTTTGATCTATGCTCTGTGGGTGGACCGAATAACAAAAAAAGCCTCCATTGGCACTTCTCCCTTTAATTTAGTTTATGGGAAAGAAGTAGTTCTACCAACTCATCTAGCAATTCCTTCTCTGGCCTTAGTTCAATTTATTGACAAAACACCAACTTCATCTTTACAACTAAGGCAACTGCAGATCCTTAAGCTATAAGACCAATGAGAACAGGCAAAAATTACACATGCTCATCATCAAGAATTGGTAAAGGCTTCCTTTGATTCAAACATGGTATCTAGGAAGGATTTTCAAATTGGAGATTTAGTATTGAAATGGTATAAGGCTCACGAAGAAAAAGGTAAACATTCTAAATTCCAACGAATGTGTCTTGGACCATTACAATTTTTTGAAATCATAGGTTCATGTTGCAAGATTTAGCAGGGAAAAGGGATCCTTACCTGTTAATGGGCAGATCCTTAAAAAATACTTTCCATAGAAGATGACCTCTTCAATTTTTGGTAAATTATTGTTTATAGCTTTATTATGATAATAAAACAGGTTGTAAATGGTTACCTTTGGAATTCACAAAAAAGATTAGTGTTTCTTTCAGATTTTTTTTTTCACTTGTTTAAATAGAACTGATTTGGAAAATTGATCATTATTATTGAAAGATACAGTCAAATGCTACAAGCCTGAAAATTTTACTAGTTTCATCCTTACGAATTTTGATAACAAAAACCTTTAGTGGGAATTTGTTTTACATCATTCATGAAAAAGCATCAATAACAAAACGAAGGTTCTCTGTAGAAAAGTTGTCTCCAAAAACTCTATAATTGTCGTCCAGAGCTATTCTTAAGGAACCAATGACTTCCTCCCCACCTAGGGAATTACGAGTTTCAAGGAGTAATCCAATGATACATTATAGACTTAAAGAATAAGAGGTCTCATCACAAGCCGACTTATCATGATGATAGATATTATAACTTGTTGACATTGCCAAAACTGCATACCAAAACAGGGCAATGACTCAGGATTGTTGCAATCAAAAGACAAGGGGTCTCATCACGAGCCAGCTTGTTCAACAAAGTTATAAATAAAGTGAATGGCACTGTCATAATTTGGCTACCAAACCAAGACATTGTTCTTTAACAATCAAAAGAAAACAAATGCAATAAGTGTGATACGGATTTATCTTTGAAAATTGTATTTTTCTCAAGGTAGGATACAGGATCATTGTTGGGTAACAGGTAACCCTGTCAAGGCTATGAACGCCTGCTGGCAACTGAGGCTCTACCTATGACAAATGAGCATACTTAAAACTGATCTACAGAGATTTCTTTGTTTTTATCTTTATAAAACCAAGTAGCGACTGATGTAAATACAATGATTAGCTTTGGGAAGAAAATGATCAAAATTAGCACAGAAGAAACAAACTACCATTAATGGCTAAAAACATTATGCGCTTTATATTTTTATAATAAAGTTTGATTTTCCAGAAGACTTTTATGTTTTGGAAGTTCTAGAAAAATCAAAAGATAATTAGAGATAACTGGTTCTTCCTAGTGAATTGCCAATTATTGTGGCCAACAACAACCCCCCCCCTTTTATTTAGTATTAGTAATAAAACTAAATAAATGGGGACCCTTCTAAAAAATAAAAAATAAAAACTAGCACTTATAATTCCCTTTGAATAAAACACACTATTATAAACTTAGGAAAACATCCACAAAACCCAAAAAACTTAAGTTTTATGATAAGTTTCGAATAAAATCATTCTCTTAACAATAAAGCATCGCACCGCAAAAAAGTAATGGAGGACATCATATAAGCAAACTTCCGAAATTGTGAAAACGGGATGCGAGATTGCACGCCTTAAAGACTCATCACACATCGCAAATTTTATATGTCGCAAGTATCACCTAATATAAAACATCTTGATCCTGCTATATGTCGCAAGTATCACCTAATATAAAACATCTCACAAATCGCATCTCATGGTCACATAAGGAAATAAATGATTGTTAACGAAAAGGATTAGCGATATTGCGATCTGCGATATTGCAAAGCAAATCGCAAAATCGCTTTATCGCAAATTGGCAGGGCTCATTATTCAATGAAATATTTCTCTTAATCTGATACCAAGTTATGGTCATTAATGTCAATTTAGTGATTTATTGATGGTCCTTTATGAGATAAGATTTAGATCTGATCGAAAAGTTGTTTCACGTAAGGTGATATGTTTGATATGATTTCGGAATTAAGAGTTTTCTCGTCACCTTATCTCTTACCATTATTATTTCTTTACTTGTAAACTTGCAAGAGCAGCAAGCAGAATAATATATGCAGTAGTGCTCAGAGAGTAATGGGAAAGAAGAGAAAAGCTCTGGTTGCTGAGGAAAAAGAGATGACGCCCTTATTCATAGACACCACCTGTACCAGAGATGTCGGCATATCCACTTGGGGAGGCATTTACAGTCTGCTCGAAGAAGAAAACCCCAAAGTTATGGAAGTTAAAGCGACAGCAGACTCACGCGAGTTATCTGAAGCATCAATTACTGAACTTGCATGTTCATTCCTACACCAAATAGCAGTAAGGCCTAAGATACTTCCATATACATACATGGTTAAATGGGTATCAGATAGTGCTGATATAACAGACAGACAATTCAAGTCACGGAGCCAGGAGCTCATTGTGTCATTCATCCCACAGGATTTAAGGTTGATGTATCATTTACTAGAGCCACAAGCAAGCTACAACAAATAGTTCGTGGAGAAGTTCGCCAAAGAAAATGAAGATTTGGTGGAGTGCACCAAGAACTGGTAAGAAAGGGAAGAGTCATTGAAAAAGGACAAACATGGTATGTACAGTATTGGTTCCCTCTCCTCCTCGTATTATTTTGTTGCTGCTATGCTATGTAGGCTATTTGGAAGGCCTGACATCAATAATTTTTCATCCAAGTGGCTACCCTTATTAGATGTGGCCACTAACGCCACTATTATTGATTGGTCTCAGATATTGTCTGATAATTTAGCCTCGGCTATTTGGAACTACCGGTATAAAAGAACTACCTCTCAGAGGATTTATCCTCCTTTCTTTTTAGCTACTTATGTTATGGATGCAATATGTTCTGTTTCCAGATTTCCTTTTATGGGTTGGAAATGGACTATACAAAATCCCTTACCCATTAACATTTACCATAAGGAATTGTGGGATTCCAATTTTATTCCGTATTTTTACAAAAAAATTCATGGAGTTATGTTACCTCTTCACAGAATGTTGTATAATAAGGACGCCCCAAGATTTTCCCCCAAAGCAGAAGTTGATATTCTCCCTGTCGGAAGATGGTTTGGGGAATAGTTTTTCACTTATGTCAAAGTATTTGGAAGCATTGCTTCCCCTCATGTGCTACCCTTGTATGTTCCTGATAAGTTATTGGCTCGAGAAATTTCCTACCAAACCTGTGGGGTGGGAGGAATGAGCAAAGAATTGAAAGACAAGAAGAAGGCCATCTAGCTGCAATTTCCTGTGGCCTATGGGGCCTTTTCACTATTTGATCTAGGTCATGCATTCCAAGAAGTAGACAACATGTTGAGTCTACGACTGTTTAAATTTCATGGGAGACAATTCGATCCCTTTGATGTCATTAACAATTTTACTACAGCTCTCAAGATAAAGGTATTTTCTAAAGAAAATGATCTCTTTGACAACATCTTCCAACAAAAAAGCACATTGAAAGACATTTTGCATATGGTTCAAATTCAATTTCCCCGAGTAGAGTTCCAAGAATTCAAAATGTACAGAGAGAGTAGATTAGCAAACATCTCGTTGGATAAGTTATGCTTAGAACCAATAAAGGAGCCAACTCCAAACGTCATTTTAAGTGGAAGCTCAGGTACAGACAAGTCCAGGTCTAAGTCTAGGAAAGAGTCACAAGAATGCTCTAAACGGTCTGAGAGCGACCATATTAAAAGTGAAGGTTCAGTCAGAGATACTGCCCAATCTAAAGAGCACCCAGAGCAACAAGTTTTAACGACACCACAGGTGGTGGTTCCCCCTCCCCTCATCCAGCCACCAAAGCCAGTGAGAACTGAGCTGGATAAAGAGTGGGAAACATTCAATGAATTGATTAATACTAAGGAGCAGAACACGAAGACACCTAATAGTACAGTGCAGACAATGGCATATATGATCATTGAAACTGTCAGCAATACTGCCATAAACGGAGCATATTCCAATAACCCCATCATCTGAAATCATGCTGAAAATAGAGGAGATTCCTCCTCTAGATGTATTTT
The DNA here is from genome assembly GCA_000404065.3 of Pinus taeda. Taxonomy (NCBI): domain Eukaryota; kingdom Viridiplantae; phylum Streptophyta; class Pinopsida; order Pinales; family Pinaceae; genus Pinus; species Pinus taeda. The sequence continues at coordinate 108,224 of APFE030373570.1, forward strand.
ATAGCCCACAGCACAAGGCAGTGGTAAGAAGAGAAAGAAAGAAACAGCAATTGGACAGTGTGCTCTCACCTAAGGCAGAGCAGCTAGATGTCCTTTGACGAGACCCTACCACTGACCCTACTGAAAATTTGACTAAGTTATCCCAGATCGCAAGAGCCTATACTTTTGTTACTATCGATAAAGCGTCTGAGGTACAACTATTACTTAAGGATAAAGAAGAACAAATCCAAGTTTTGCAACAACAGCTATAGCAGGCCAGTGCCAACCGAGAAGCAGAGGAGAAATTAGAAAAATTACAACAGGATTTTCAACAGATGCAGCTGGGGTATCAGAGCAATTTGGCCGAAAAGGAAAATCAATTATATGCCATGCTAGAAATGCATAAAGATGACCCCAAAATTTCAGAGTTTGTCTCAGAAGCCCTTGCCTTGAACGACCAACTTTTGCAACAACAAGAGACACTATGCCAAAGAATATCGCAATGGAGTTTCCATTGCGAGATGAGCGATAAAATTACAAGTAAAGTCGTGTATTTGTGACTAGACTATGATTTAATTGATAAAAAAATTTCTAATTATTTGATTTGGTAGGAATCAGAGGAAGGGAAGAAAGCAGTCTTGCTCAAAATCAATGAAGCCCACAAAGAAGTGTTGTTCCATAAGTGGGATGCACAGATTAAAAAGGCAGAACAAGTAGCGGAAGAAGCAGCGAAAGCGGCAAACAATGTCATTGACTGTGTTAATGAAAATCTGCGTAAAGCAAACCTGATATCAGAAACCACTCCGGGATTTCTCCCAAAGGCACACCAACTGAAAACAAGCTGGAAACAGAAGGCTGAGGAAAATGTAGAATCCATCAAGAAGTTAACCAAGTTGAATTGGGACACTTACTAGCAGTATTTGGTTAAACCACAAAGTCAATGCATGACTCTCAAGTGCCTTACAAATTCTATCGAGAAGATGGGGCCAACACTTGCCAATTCTGTTTTCGCAGAACAACTAAATTCTGAGGTCGGCCAATCGACGCTCCTCAAGCTGATGCTAAATGCTTGCAATCTCAGAGAACAAATACATAGATAGTTAATTTCCAGATACAGTTTTAGTTTTATTTTTTATTTATTTTTGCCTTAGATGAGGACGTTCATTTAAACCTATTTTTTTAATAAACTATTTTTACTATTTAGTTAATAGTATTTTAACCCCTCACATGCATTTAGAGAGGGGTCCTGAAATTTGTCAAAAACATTTCCTCAGAACATGCACTTCTACACCCTCAGAGGAAGATTTTATGAATGAATGGAACGAGATTTATTGATATCTGTGTTTATTGTCTGCTACTAAAATGCATTTTTGTACTCTTAGTATATATTGGATTAGGAAGAGATAAATCTATATTGTTGAAGCCCATGAGTAGAACTTGTTATCAATGGTACTTTTATCTTTTAATGATTTATGCTTATGTGTCAAAATAATATTTTATGTTCAATTATTTATATATGAAGGCTTGAATGTTTGAGTTATCATTTGCCACTTTTGTACGGTGGTGACTATTATATTTATGCTTTAATGTATGAATGACTTATTATGCGATATGCTTCACAATTGTTTCGGCTAATTTCTTATACGAAACAATTCATTTTTAACAAATTCTTTTCTAGTAGCGATTGAATGATATTTATTACCAATTGTTGTTAGAAACTATTTTAGATCACATAAGTAAAAGGTTAAATCCCGGGTTAGTTTTAAAATTAGATATTTCTGTTCATTAGAACAAAATTGCGTGTTTCAAATTAGAGTTAGATTAAAAGAATTTTACTTAGAAATCTTTAGAAAAGGAAATATCAATTCTTATCATCACACACAAATTGGAAACTGGTCCCATTATCCCCAGTCAGACCCACCATCCCAAACAGAAAAGGAGATGCTTTCAAGGTCTGGACCGGGTGGGTATCCCCCTTGTTGTAGACCCAATTTTCGGGGCTTCAACAGGTTCCTATACCAATAGGAGTCATAATTTTTGAATGGTTGAGATTAAACTTGTAAATGTACATACCTTTGCTTTCTGCAAATGTTTTCTATATTAAAAAAATGTAAAGAGGTATGTCCTAAAAGAAAAATCGAAGGACAAAAAGAATAAAAAATGTCAAAAAAGATGAAAAAATGAACCCCAAGAAAAGAAAATACCATGAAACTGTGCAAGTCAAAATGCCACTCCTAGTTACTTTGGATGCAGAATAAATGATTGTGTGCAGCTTGTTATCTTTGCCACAATCCATGATAGTCAAAATGTTTAAACTTGACTATTTCATGTTTTCAATTTTATGCTTATAGATAGAGAATAAAATCTGACCAAACTATTTAATCTTGGCAGATAAATAGATAGGTAGAGTGATTGTTTAATCTGAGCCCTTGGATGTAATAAGGTTAGATTTAGTCAGATTACTATTGTAAAAGAAAAGAAAATGTTTTGATAAGGGTTTGCCAACTTAAGTGCACCCTAATAAAGAGAAGTAAATATGGTAGGATAAGTAGGTGGGTAAGTAGAAGAAAGGTCGCAGAATTGTGATGATTGTTAGACAAAAGCATATTGATTTGCTTTATCATCAAAGTTCTAAGTATGGATGAAAATTAGACATGCATCAAGTCCACAAAGTCAAATTGATTAATTTCCCTCACTCATTACACCTTTCACTTAACTAATTTCCAATAAAAAGTCTTAAGTACCAAAAATCTTAAGTCAAAGGGGCTTAGAGCATTTCTCTGACTTCTGGAGGGACCGGACCCTTGGCCCAATGACTTATAGGTCCTAAGTAATGAAAACCCCCTCATAAACGTTCACCCCCTTCAATTCACTCATATTCCCAAACAAATCCCTTTTCCTAAGAAAAACACCATTTTCCTAAGGAAAAGTCATTTTCCCCTAATAAACCCCTTTTTCTAAGGATAAAATCATGTTATCCCAGGAAAAGTGATCACCCCCATGAAAAAGACCCATTTTCTCAAAAAACGCAAAAATATTTTTAGCTTAAGTCATAATATATGTGTGCTAAAAGCAAACAAAGGCAATAGATACATTATACTTAGCGTTTTTTTTTTCATTCTCTATCATTTTTCATATTAATTTCTAACACTTGTGTATATAATAATTCCCGAAAAAGAAATAACCCTTCCCCATATAAGTTATAACAAACACTTTTTATTAATACCCCGCCACCAAAAGTTTGAAACATAAACTTTATAATAACCCAATCCAACCAATGAGTTAATTAATCGATAAGCATTTAATTAATAATCTAACCTTCCGCCAATGAAAATGACTGTGATGCCCTAACCTTGCCTTAATCCATTGTTTAAATAAAACTTGCCTCTCTTAATCATTGGTCAGGCCCATCCATTTCCCTTCGTGCAAAATCCCCACCCCAATCACCGAGCGATTACCTCCTCTTTAATCCAACAGCTGTCAAACATATCGGGCGGCCTCCAACACCCGAACTTTACCCACCCGATATTGGTTGTTTTCATTTGGGCCCCGATGCTACGTGGCAACCGATGAGTGGGATTGGGCAGTCTCCCCTCGAAACCACCCAGCCCACAAAAACGGTGCGAGCAAACCCACTTACCGCCTCCTGCTAAACGAAAAAGCCATCACATGCCCCGCTAAAAGCCAAAATTACTTTTCCCCATGTGCATGCCAAATCTTTGAATTTGTGAATAAAACCAAAAAACCTGATTATTTTTGTTTTATTGTGAAAAGAACGCTCCAGACGTCCATGCACACGACTAAAAACGTCTGACTGCCAACTTATGTCCAACCACCAACCTGCAGAAGCTACTGAACTTTCAGTTCACAAAGACCTTCTGCAACCATGCATTGTCGCCCATTGACCCGTTCAGAGCAAAAATTCCCTGAAATTCTAGGTATTTATCCAAATTTACCAGAAACCCTGTCTCATTTCTGAACCAGTTACTCAATTGCTTAGAATTATTAAGTAATTAAGTGAAAGAATTTCCCTACAACCCCAAAATTGCTCTGTGTTCAAACCAAATTTCCCCAATTGACTGAAAAACCTTTTTCCCCATTCTTAAATCCAAAAGAACTAAGAATGGCCACTCCAGTTGCTATGGATGTCTGACCAGTTTCAACTCCCCATCGGGATTTAGACCATCTCCCTTTAGTGGAAAAAAACTCCCATATCAAGGACACCTTTGTCCAAGAATCCCTACTCAAATTATGTTGTCGGTACAGAGAACAATACCTAAACCATGCAGATAAAATAGGTCTTTGGGAGTATAATTTACCCAAGTATTAATTCCCTCAAGTGCATATATTTCCAGAAATTGTCCATTATTTCCATGCAAAATACTTTGCCAGCCAAAGAGCAGTGATGTCCCCTGACCATACTGTACTTTTCACCATTATTGTTGAATCAATCAATGAAATGTTGCAGCTGCAACAAGGACAAAATCTGACCCCTATTTCCATTAGAGACCTGCTAGACAAATTCTCCAAGATTACCGTTGTTAGACTTACTGAAATATTCCAGACCTTTATTGTGGAAGAGAAATATATTCCAAATGATCCTCCCCCATACATGTGGACCATATTTTTTGAACTCGGCTGGGACATTATGTCAATGATATCTAGTGTCTTAGACTATACTATCAGTGAGTATATTAATGAAATCATTCTAGCCTTCATGTCCATCTTCACTCCATGACAGCCCCCTGTCATCATGTATGATTATGCCAAATTTATAGCAGATAAAATGCAGGATCAATTCTTAAGAATGGACAATGAAAGTGTATTCAAGTATTCTTCATTTTTGTACCACCTTTTCTTATATTATCAATTTGATAAATTCCCATTTACTCTTCAAAAACTTGATACCATATCCCACCCTAGGTCAGTAGTCTTTTGAACTCCTTTGATCCACAAATATGAAACACCATATCCATACACAGACTTCATAGATCTTTTTGTACATCTTGTAGTGACCATGTTGCTAGGAAGACCTCCTCCAAGGATCAGTTCAGATATCAGGAGGATCTTACAACTTTCAAAACAATGCAAAGTGAGATATTGGTACTTATACCAAAATCACACTAGAATTAGGATCTATGGTTGTGAGTTAACACCATACAAGTTACCTAGATACCTCCCAATGAGGTTATTTGCTCTGGAGTACTACAAGCAGATAATCAACTCAGATGAGGTACATTTTGTTAAATCCAAAAAGAAGGCTCAACTCGGAATCAAAGATCAACTAGGCCCCTTTGTGTGCAATAGTCGAGAAGCTGGAAGAGAAGCAGAAGAAATCCTTCAAAGGCTCAAACTGAAACAAAGATTCATATGGAGATATGGCCCCTTCGATTTCATCTGCAATAGAAGACAAAAAAACAAGTTGTCTCCCTATATCCACCACAGAATCCCTGAGATAGAAAAATATGCAAATCAATTGGAATGGGTGGAGAATACTCTAATAGACAGAGATAGCACTGAAGTTGCTATTGAAAATGCATTAATTGATCTAGAGAGGAGGCTTGATGAAGGTTTTTTCATACAGGTACCAGGAGAATCCCAAGCCCAAAGGGAGTCACAAGCACACAGTGAACAATAAGAAGAAGAAAGACCCCAGGTGCAAGAAGAATCAAAACAACCAAATTTATCAGAAGAACTGACTCAAACAAGACTGCCAAAGCCCATTATGAGTACCCCCCAACTTGCAGACTCCTCTAAATAAGGAGAAGAACCCCAAAAGAGACAGGGAGGAGGCCACTCCTTTAGGCAGAGCCATTTCACAAACATATGTCAAAAGGCAAAGGTTAAATCCTTTCTCGGAGCAAGAATTCACAGAAGAAACAGCTAGAACCACAAGCATAGAAAAAGACGGCTGCAGGCATGCTACTCCCTCTGGAGGAACACAAGAACCTTCCACAACACCTACTCAGATGTTGGAAAGACAGCAAAGTGTGGAAGTGTCCTCATTAAGGATTCCAACTAACCAAGACCAGGATATCAGAGAAAAATACAAGGAAATGAAGGCCAGGAATGAAAGGCTAAAACTCCACAACTATGCACAGTACCTCAAAATGGCTCCCACCGACCAAACAAGGCTTATGTTAGTCTTTGATGTAAAAGAAGGCAAATTGCAAATGACTTTCCTGAAACCCACCACTCAATAGCCCAGATCAGCAACTGACTACCAGAAGACAAATTTTGAAGTACTGGCAAAGTATATACATCCTATTGACCAGATTGAATTGCATAAGCAGACAGGAGAAATGGTATAATCCACTTTGACAAGAAAGGCCATTGTAGCTCACCAATTACAAAATTCGTTGAATAATATATCAGTACATTTTCAACTAGAAAAGGCCTCCGCACAGGCCAAGGATACCAGAATCAAGTTCTTGGAGGACTTAATCATAGAGTTGGGACATTATCCCAAAGATGTGAAAGCTAAAGAAAGGTTAATTAAAAAGAAGAATGATGACATAGCTGCTTTGAAAAAGTAGCTCAAATTTCCACATTTCATCATCCACAGAGACCAGAAGTTTTAGAAACTTGGAAGGAACAAGAAGAGCTTATGGACTTGGTCCTTAAGCTAAATGATCATCGAAAAGAAATAGAGAAGGAGTTGGACACATTGATTCAGTCTAAACAAAGTGAATTGGCCACCAATCTAGTGACTGTTATTCCCATAGTATCTACTGCAGTTCCCTTGACATTGGAAGCCTCTTTAGCACCAACAGCTCCACCTGCTACATCACTGCCAATCACAACCAAGTCTACAACTGCAGTTACATCAACAGAAAAGACAGCAAAGTTAGTGAAAGCCATGGAGGAAATGTCCATCTAGGCTACAGAGCTAGAAAAGCTTAAGGAGAAAGTGACAAGCTTAGAAAATGACTGTAAGCTTGCCCAAATACAACAAAAAGAAGAAGCACAAAAAAACCTAAGGATGGGTGAGAGGATAAAGTTCCTTGAAAAAGATTTAACATTACAAAATCCACTAGGAAAAATTAAAGAGATGCTTTGGGCCAACATCATTGACTCTGTCAATGATGTTTGGCCATCAATTCAAGCAATATTCGAGCAAACAAAACTAGTGAAAGTGGCCATCGAAGCAATTCAAAAGACAAAGGAAGACCTAGGAGACCAGCCTGAGGAGGCTAATCAACTCATCAAATTCTTGAATAGCAAGAACAAGTATGAACTAAATGAGCTTGGTGTGGAGGACAGAACTGAAACCATCATCAAAATCAAAAAGGTTCTCGCTAAAAGAAACCTTATGCTTAACCTAGAGAAATGATGCCAAAACATGCAGGTTGACATTGATAGATTCATGGCAAAGTTTTGAATTTTAAGGGAAAAAGGTCTTCCCAGTCCTATGGTCATCCATGATAAACTTATGACCCAATTGGACTACACTGATAGATTAAACAAGTTGGCCAAAGAACAAGCAAGCACTCCAGGAGTCAAAGCATTACCCATAGGGAAAGTATTATATGATACTTTAGAAAATCTATTCTTCCTAGAGCATGAGGTAAAGCATCTATTTGTCGACAAGCCAAATTTTGCCAAATACACTGAGGCAGACAAGATATACAGAAAGATGATCAAGGCAAAAGTACTTGAAGATGAATGGTGGGTAAAAATGACAGATTTACTATAAGTTACTACAGTAAATCTACATGGCAGCCAGATGAAACAGGTAAACAGCGTCAAAGAGTAACAGGTTAAAGAGTATCATTAAAATATTGAAGACAAAATATGATTCCAGCATACAAATATCAACCAAATTAAAGAGCTAAATTCGAAATACAAACAGCCAGCACAATCACAATAAAAGGGACAACATGATGCAGTTTTCCATTTGTCTCTATCTTCATGCTTGAAGATATTTTAATTTCCTAGATTAATTCTCAAACTGTTATGAGATATTTTGCAATATTTTTTGTATAAATACTTCACATTTCGAAGTATTTTGTGTGGATTCAAAGACATTTCTATAGACATTTTCCTATCAAGTTAAAGTGCTATTGTATCAAGATTGGATTGGCTTGCTGGATCAAGGAATAAAGTAAAGACATTTCACAGGATTCTTGTGTAAAGCAGAAACCAAATAAGTATTTTCTCTCATGTGTATTATTGTTTTTCTTATGTTTATTAATAATCATGTGTTTCTATGAAATTTGAATGGTAAACTAGGAATGATATTTCAAAACTGCCTTTAATGCTCTCTGTCTTGACTGTTTACATTCTTAATGTTTTCTGTTAAACTATCTTAGTTTGGCAATTCTTATATTCTCCCTTACTTCCGTAGTTTCCCCCCAAGGTCTATAGTAAAGGATTCTTAGTTGCTCGTTGCTCATGATCACCTCCTGCTCTTCGTCTTGATCCCAGTATAAGGATTCTTCATTGCCCTTTCACCCTGGTTAGGACTACCTCATCCATTTGAACCTGAAGATTTGCCTTTTGCTTTGCTAGCCTGCCTTGTGAACTCTCCCTTTAGTGATTGATCTGATCCAGTTAAGCCATCCTTTGATTGACTCCATAGCCCAATGGCTTGAAGGCCTTGTTCTTTCCATCTGTTCCCAGAATTCCACCACCCAACCAAAATCAAAACCTTATGAGCACTAAGAACTAGCTTAAAATCTCTCCTAAAGCAAAGTTAAATTACAAAGGGAGAGCCCTCTTTGGACTTAGGTTGGCTAGAACCCGAGTCTAAAAGATTAGGTTTGTGGTTACCTCGGATTATTCCTTCTTTTTATAACTTCTAGGGAAGACTGCTGAGTGATAACAGGTAGTAAACAACAATAAGACACCAATGTGTCTCATACTATATAAGGTACAACATAAATATACTCTAATAAGTTGTAAACAATGTTTTTGAATTTATAGCAGCATGATAATTGTATATTAGTGTGTATACACATTTATAATGCACCAATGCGTAGTTTTTTATTATGTGCACCATTTTCTTATTTTGTAATAAAAAATCATACTTTCTATATGTCATGATTCTTAGTTTCTTATAGAATATGGTGATAGAAGTTAAAGGAAAATAATTTATTGCGGTAAGAGCAATAGTAGCTCATCCCAACAAGAGAACAAGAAAAGTTATTTAAATTTCATTAAAAATTTAATATATTTTAATTGTATATAGGTTAAAATTAATGGCGTTTGTTGGTTAATGTGTCAAGAAGAGAAAAAACTTGAAAAAACTCAATAAGATTGTTCACAAATTGGGTGCAAAAGAACGTAAAATCTTTATAGAAAGGTAATCAAAGTGAAGTTTTTCGTTGACTTGTTTTTTCTGAAAAGGAAAAACCATAGTTTCCATTAATATAAGAATGAAAATTACATGTTGTAGTGTCTTAAAAAGAAAGTGTGCACATAACAACATCCTTTTGTCAAAAATAATATAAAAAACATAACATTTTATTTGGATAACATTCCTAGTCTATGGAAATTGTAGATGCATCAAAATTGTTTGTATACATCTATAACAAAATTAATAAAAATTGTTGATCCAACCCTGGAAAGCAAAAATAATTTATCATAATCCTCACTCTATTGATCCTGGGTGTTGTTCTATGAATGGTCGATGGTAGTACTCATAATTTTGGTCATCCTTCTACTCTGATATCTGCCATGAACCCCGATCTTGTTGCGCACCTTCTTTGGATAACCGTCGGCACCCATGTTCCTTTCCATGTAAATGTGATGACAAGTGATTAGCTCAAAGTTCCTTTTAATCAAAAAAACTTCTGACAAAAGAGGACTGAGTGTATACCTGTGACAACGAGATATTTCATGAAACTAGTTGACCACTATATGAGAGTCACCAAATGTCTGAAGTTGTTGGCATTCCTCCTCAATGGAAAACAGTAAAAGTAATTTTAAGTTCATCAGCTAAGTGTAGTTGTTCTTCCCTTGACCTAACCCAACATTAATATGAAAACAATATTGGTCATTTAAGTGCGGAATTCGCCCCACCCCCCCGACCCCCATCTGCTACCTTGCGAAGAGCCATCAGAATAAGCCCATGGATGGTTGTGATCTATATTTCTTCTATAATAGGTTAGGATTTCGTGATGATTGGCTCATTTAGGATTAGGTCGTAGATTGAAAGAATCTAATCAATAATTAAGTATTGTTGTGTTTCAATTTCCATAAAGATCAGTCGTGGAAGATTCCCGATTTTTGTTGGGGATATTGTATTCCACCAGTATCGTCGTGCCTCCTTTTTTGAATCCCTTGTCAATGCCACCATAAGGATAGCATGTTGCATACCTAGTTCCATATCTGTGTGACCAAGGGGAAAAAGGCAAAGAGGTGATATGGGTAAAAGCATGAAGATGGGTTACACTTTTGGGCCAAATGTGGTGATGAAATTTCAAGTTTTTCTTCTTTTATTGAATTGTGGCCCTCGAAATTCATATAAGAATTGTGAATTTTGATTCGAAGTAAAAAGACAATATGTGGAGAATTATTTTGTTGTCCTAATGATATTTTTTACAGAAAAAAATTAGTGGTGTATAATCTCTCAATTTTCCATTGAATGCAATATATGTCCTTGCAATTTTTTGCAAAACTTAAGAGGTATACATGTGTTCATGTAGCATAACTTAGTTTAAAATATGTAATTATATATATATATATATATATATAATATATATATTATATTATATATATTATATAGCATGATCTATATAGAAAGAAATAAGTTTTTCATATTAAATTTTATTTTTTTATAAAAATTTATATTTTTTTTATTATTTTTCAAATTTGGTGAAGTAATATTTCAATTGCATTTTGGAGACACATGTGTTCGCATAAGTTTTTTTTCAACTCTTTAAATAAATTCAAAAACCAAGAAAACATTTTTTAAGAGGACTCATAATCGAATACAGTGGTATTTTTTTTAATTTTTTCATTGTGTATATTTTATGTTATTGATTTTTTATTCATCCCCTTTGAAACTATTCAAAAAAGTTTCAAGCATTATGTTTAAAAGAAATTAGATAAAAAAAATATGTTATGAATTCGAAAATGTCAAACTCATATGCCATTGGATAGAGGGTTCCTTCCTAAATCCAACATAATCAACTCGACCACTAACAGAGAAATTTTGCTTGGAGTCCGCTAGGGTACAAAATGGTGTTGCACAGAAATTTGTAGAAGATGAGCTCAAACTCTATTTTTTAGGCCCCTGCAACTCGATTAAGCGCTCAAAACTCTTAATCGAGCATTTGAAATTCAAATTTCAAATAGCTTGACCAAGGGTTTAAGAAACCCTTGATCAAGCCCTTGACGTGGTTAAACAAAGGCTCAATTGAGCTATCATAATTATCTTAAAAAAATGAAGCCTCTCAATACTTGTCTTTAAGCAAAGTTTTGATTTTAAATATAACATATTTTTAAATTTTTTTATATTTTTTTAAATGTAGAATTTTAAAGAAAAAAAAAATCAAAATTATAAATATATAAATAAAAAACAACAAAACTAAAACTAAACTAAATTTTTATAATATTATTATTTTAAAATAATTCTATACACACATTTAAATCTAGATTACTCAAATTCAAACTAGTCAAATAATGTTTTAAAAATTATGATTTCCTTATGTTTTTATTATTTGAAAGATATATATTGCAAGCCTAAGTCAGGCATTAAATTTCTATATATACTTCGCACTTGTGGAGACTTAAAGGACAGAATTGAGTGCAATCACATTTTACAGGTTGAGAGAGATTTATAACCGTAGAGACCACTGCATCCATTACAACTATATTCAATTATAACTTACAACTACATTAATTATTATTGCCCTCATTTTTTTCCCTAAACAAGGGATATGTGTGTGTGTGTTTGTGTGTGTGTGTGTGTGTGCGTGTGTGTGATTTTAATAGATATGATTATGGCTAAGGGAATCATGATTTATTAACTCTTCAGTGATTTTATAAAATATACATTTCCAGCAACCTCAAATTCATATTTCTAAGTTACACTTATTCATATAAAAAATTATAATATTTATTAAAATCTAATTGATAAATTTTTTTCATATTATTATTTAAATTATATTTGTATATGAATTTATTATTTAAATTATATTTATAAAACAAATTTATTATTTAAATTTTAACATTGAAAATTTAAATCATAGTAAAAACTAATTTGTAAGTTACTAAATTATAAATATAAGAAAATTTCAATTTCAATTGCACGTGGAATACAATCATTTTTCAAATCTATACACCAAAACACTAGAAATGTAATGAGAAATTAATCCACACCATTGTTAATTACCTATTCAAATGTAATTAGTAATTAAATTTGGTTTGTTTTTTTTTAACTATCAAATACTTACAATTTTAATGTTTGCATATCATTATTGATATGTACAGAAATTTTAAAATTTCTAGCTTTAAGGCTTGATCAAGCCATAAAGCTCAATCAAGCCTTAAAACTCGATCGAGCTCCTAACCTCGGGTTACGTAGGAGCTCAATTGAATGTTTGTTTAAATGCTCCATCGAGCTATTTTTAAGCGTCTCAATAGCTTGATCGAGCATTTAAAAACTACTCAATCGAGCACTTAAATTTACTCATTCAAGAATCCTTTTTTCACCAAAACACGCCCTTATTTCGCCAAAAAATGAAACCCAACTTTGTGCTTTGACCCATCTGTTGATTCTTTTGCTTCTCTACACAACGAGCACTAACTAGACCCATCAATTTTTATTTTCTTTAAATTTTCTCCTAACAATGTCTTGGTTTTTAAAAGACACCAAAAGAAAGGTTTAGCTTTTGTCAATCATTTTAGACACCATAATGGTTTCCACCACCAAGATAATTCCTCATACTATTTGTTTGCACTGATGTAAAGATAGCCCTCCTTGGTTCTATAGTCACTTGAGTTCAAATGGATCCACCATAGCTCATCACGACAGTTTAAGATTCTCACATGAGAGAAGTTTTTCTTTGACTTTTACTATAAATGAATTTCTTAATATTAATTGAAAACCTGTTTAAACACTTAATTTTACATTTTTTTAAATGTTATGCACATATTGATAATTAGGGATTGGAATTCCATCCTAAGAAGATAAAAATTATAAAGGATGTAATTGATGGTGAATTGTTCCTTGGTTCATCTGGAATGGTATTGAAAGTTAACAAGGGTGGGGGTGCGAGGGGGGGGAGGTCACCGTTTTTTTACAAAAGTATGGGGGATATAGTAGAAAAAACATATAGATGTATTTTCTACTTATAATAAAAAACTCAATCCAATGAATCCAAGAGTTAATTTATACATAAATTATGGGAATTGTTTCCAAAGAAGTGACCAATTAGACTCATGAAACTTACAATAGCAAAAATATTACACTTGTTTATGGATGTCTTCTAATAGGTGCTAACATACAAACTAGAGATGATGGAAGAAATTATCAACATTGGGTTAAGTATGGGTTATGTTGTAGTGGTTACAACCACCCTCCAAAATTTTGGCTCGCATGGAAATTTTGGAGCCTACCTTCGGTCCTATGATCGATCATCCTTGGTCATTTATTGTTAAGCTAATGATTTCAAGCTAGCCTCCTTGAACCTAAAAGTTGTCTGTGTTCTCATTTTTATGCAGCATGTATCATTTTCGGGCATAGGGGTTTTTGTTTGTCATGCAAAGGGAATGCCATTTGCTTCAAGGGAAAGAATGCACGCATGAGTGGTTGTCATCACATAGACATGTTTCATACTCACTTCACGCACTCTTCTCACGAAAGTTGTTGCATCAAGACAAGTATGCCTTATGCATTCTATATGGTCTACATTGTGTTACTAAGTGTCCGTGTGCGATCACAATCAAGTCGTATCAATGTTTACATATGTTTCACTAATCTCACACTTAGTTATTTTCCTGAGCAACCTAGCCTCATCCAACTTCCCGGAACTGTGCTCTTTGCTTCTGCAACCATCAAGCTTCCTCCCTTGCCTGTTGAAACCCTGCAATGCGCAGAGACACCAACCTTACTTGCCTGTTGAAACCCCACAGTGCGCAGAGACACCAACCTCCCTTGCCTATTGAAACCCCGCAGCCTGCAGAGACACAAACCTCCCTTGCCTACTAAAACCCCGCAACCCACAAAGACCCCAACCGACACTACTCTCCAAAAATGCATAGAGCAGTCAGGCAGTTAGCACTGCTCTTCATAAATGTGCAGAGCAGTACAGTTGCAATGCACTCAGAAATTGCGCAGAGGTGTCCTCCCAAGACCCCCATCCCATATTTTTGTCATGTGCCTCAAAACTGCACAATGTTGTCCAAGTTGCCCTGTCTATCTTGCATGCAGAAACTATGCAAATGGGCCTCCCAAGGCCTCATCCTGGCAGTAGTCACTATCCGCTGAAATTGTGGAGATATACCTCCCAGTGACTACAGGAAAATGTGACACGTTGAAATCGCTTCCAAGGAGTGAGGAGAAGGACCAAGGAACCAAGTAATGGAAAAGATCAGGACCGTATGCAAACTTCGTTGAATGCATTATCATCTTGAGGGTAAGTATGGTAAGTAAAGAAACACCTTTCGCAATAAACCTCTTAGTTGAGTTTAAAGGACTACTTGTCATTGCCATATTAACATGTCCTTAGTAACATGCATGTGCGCAAAGACGAAAAGTTATTTTATGTGTTTCTTCTACATTTCTTGCTTTCTTTTCTCTTATTTGACCAACTATCGTCTTCAGTATGTTGATTGCTATGTCATTCTTGCGACCTCGTTCTGGTGATGTTGGAGGTTGTGTTTGAGTTGTGTTCGCTATGTAAACATCTATTGCACTCACACACAATGTTGTAAGTCTATGTTGGTGATGAGCCCCAGAAATGAGTAATTATATGGGCTCACTCGGCCTCCTAATTCGACTTAATCCACCATTCTCATTATTTTATTGCATGTTTTTTATTATATTTATGCTAATAGAGTGAATTGGGTTAGTCATTATGCCAACAAGTCTAATGTGTGCTTTGTGCAGTTTTTTTGGTCAATTTTGAGACAAAATCAAAGGTTTAATGACCACTTGGCAGCCAAATTCGTGGAAGAACAAGGGAGAGGATTTGTAGGAAAGTGTCCCCTTCATTTATGAGCCCTTACCTCGAATTCTCCATCAAAATGTCGGAGCACAAGGGGCAACCAAGCAAGTCAAGTAGGACTACTGTTAACTGCAAGTTTTGGCAGCTGAGTTCCTAAAGTTTAGGAGGATTGTTGGGGTCCTCAATTTGTATAAATAAGAAGGCTTAGGGCCTCATTTGAGTTAGTCAGTTTTTAGTCAGGAGTTGGTCAGATTTTAGTCAGTAGGTTAGCACTTTAGTGCAGCTCTGTATCAGCACATTTTCGAGCTTTTTCTTGTAGACAGTTTTTGGGATGTAACTATTATTTCTTGATCAATAAAGATGAATCCAACTTTGCACCAGCTCTAATCTTTCTTAGGAGGTAGTAGCTCTTGGGGTTGGGCCCAACCCAAGTGCCCAGTACCTCCTTTGTGTACTTTTATGTGTCTTTGTTGTATTCTTAGAATAAAATCTATTATTTAGGTTAAAACCTTGTGTTGTTACTTAGGTTGTTTTTGATGATTAAAATAGCTTTTCATGCTTCAGGTTGATTTGACAGTTTGAGTACAAAAAAGATCTTCAGAAAAGGCCACCAAGCAACCCTTGATCTCACCTCTCCCTCCTTGGGACCATGAGCTGAGACCAAGGCATACTTGCTGCCACAAAAACACTGTTTTGCCTCTTCATGCAATTGTTAGTGTTAGATTTTAGTTAGGAAAGTTAATACCAGTTGTACTTGCACATTTAGAACCTATTCTTACTTAGCTTTCATAGTTATCTTACATGATTTGCTGCCAATAAACTTTTGTTCATCATGCTTATGGTTTCTAGGTCAAAATAGCTAGATCTTTGGTTTGCATGGTCTTTGTTTGGTCAATTTTCCACCCCTAACTCAGATTCCTCCCTTTCATTTGCCACCCCTTTTCCAATTTGGCCTAATTCCCATATCTTTGTGCAACCTCGCTCCCTCCATCCTTGAACCAAATCTGATCGCCTTAACCACTCCTCATCCTCATTCACCAAGTCCTAGACCTCCTCACACCCTTATCTCACCTCCATACCCACTTCTTTACCTTTCTTCAACCATCAACCCTCCAAAATTCCATTTCGGAACATCTTGTAGAAGCTACAGAACATCCTGTAGAACCCCTACAGACTTCCTGTAGAAGCTCACGAAAGTGGTTTCTTGATATCCAATCACTGTGAAACTCTCTGGAAGGGTGTTAGGGACCCCTTAGGCCCTCTTCTCACCTTCCCAACCTCTTGTAAGCATTTTCTTTCATCAATCAACCTATGCACAGTCAAAAAACAGTTAAAGCACATGCATAATAATTCTACAAGATTACTAAAAAATACAAAAAGATGTTCATTTTCAGATTTTACTACAAAGTAGCTTAGTCACATGCATTTTACCTTTCTAAAATTCAATGGCATTCATTCCCACTGCGTTCATCTCTTTTCTTGCACCAGTAGGGTTAATCAGTAAAACTAGGGTTTGCTAGGGTTTGCATTTCCTTTCAGCTTTTGGTTTCTTTCTACAAGTAGACTAACCTCTTTTCAGTTAGCTTTCATCCATCACAGTTAAAATATTCTTCTAAGAGCTCATAGAAGTTGGCTTAAGCTCCTAGCGGACTTGTGCCAGCTGATCAAGTGACAGCCACGGCAAGAGCTAGTACTTGTGCATATAGCACCGTCGCTTCCAAGTTTGTTACGAACTGCCGAGTTGATAAAAGTAAAGAAGGGACTCCCAAGAGTTGTAGTATTATTGCTACAATACTGGAGCCCACCATCTTTTTGGCGTCGTTGCTGGGGAAGTGTCAGAGTATTGGCGATTGCTGCTATTCTTCTATTTTCTACTACAACCTTCTGCTAAGTAGTTTATTTCAGCAAGAGTATAGTAGATTGTTTCATTTCCATTCCGAAATTTGATTTCCTGCTTTCATAGATTAGAATTTCAATTCCACAATTTCATTTCTGCAAGTGTAGATTAGCATTTCAATTCTGCAAGCATAGATTGGCCTTTCAATTCCGCAATTTCAATTTTGCAAGCGTAGCCTAGCATTTCATTCCTGCAATTTCATTTCAACAAAGTAGATTAGTCCTTTCCTGATTTCATTTCAATTCCGCATTTTCATTTCAGCAAGATAGATTTTAGTTAGTTGCAATTCAATCTATTTCAGTTCTTCATGTACATGCAGGAAAAAAACAAAAAATCAACCAAAAATATTTCCTTTCATGCCTTGTAGGAGTAGAGATAAGTCAGAAAAATGTTTGCACAACACCCCCACTGCTTCACATAGTCAACCTTCTCTCTTCTACGATGGTTGTGATTAAGAAGAACCCATAGGTGGACAGCAAGACATATTTTGAAGAACCTCCAGGGGAGAAGAAGAAGAAAACATTCATTTGGAGCAAATGGCTACAAATAGAAATGTTGGGAGCGGTACCTTATCCAGAAACGAATTTGCAAATTAGATGGAAGATTTCAAGAGAAAGGTGAGGCAATTTCTTGCCATGCAGCTAGATACATTGCAGATCCAAAGGAAGCAAGAGGAAGCCAAGAGGGCTTTGGCCATATTTTGTCCCAGATGCACTAGAAAGCATCCTAGGAACGAATGTCCATTACACTCCATAGAAGTGTGTTTTGTCTGCGAAAAAGACCATCCTACGAACCAGTGCCCTTCCTTGCCCGGACTTAAAGCTACATATCAGAGAGCCAAAGGAACCACTGAACCACTCTATTTCATGAACCAAATGGGGCCACATGGACCCAAAACTTACCAGCAGGGAATGAAAGGGACATCCCATACCTATTACAACCCCTATCAAGCCACTTCTATGCCTTCTTGGGGTCCCCCTGATCATCCTTCTTGGTCCACACCCTCTCTTTGGTCGTATCCATCTCAATACCATGCTCCTCCAGTTGCTCATTCATTTCACTCTCATGCTCAGCCACAGCCTCAGTGGAATGCACCTCATCAAGGGTGGAGGCCCCAGTACAACTCTCATCCCGCTCCTTTGCCTCCACCACCTGCCCAACCACAACCCCATCCACATCCATCTCAAATATACACCCCCACTCAACTACCCGTACCACCATTTCCAAACCCGCACATTGGATTAGCTCAACTCAATTACAATGCTGAGGCACAACATGTCCAAACAACTCCTCTTGAGCTCAATGATATTCACCATAGGTAAGGAACAGTATTACAAAACAGAGATATATTGACATCATTCAAGGACCACATACGGCAAAAGAAGATTCAAAAGAGGAGATCAAAGCACCATGGGCTACCCTTGATAAGAAAAGACATCATAATCAGAGATTGAGAGAGCCCCCTCATGGTTACCATCAAATCCTCCATGTATTCAAGAGAAAAATCAGCAAAAAGAGGAAGATGTGAAGGTCATGATAGAAGAAGATATGGAGAATGATCCAGATCAGCAAAAAGACCAAGGATATCAGAGAGCTCTCGTGGTTACCATCAAATCCTCCATGTATTCAAAAGAAAAATCAGCAAAAAGAGGAAGATGTGAAGGTCATGATAGAAGAAGATATGGAGAATGATCCAGATCAGAAAAATGACCAAGGATATCAGAGCTATATTGAGATATGGTTCCAGACAGTCACTAAGTTGCAGTAGTACTCTCTTCCTCAGCTATGTTTGATCCCTTCAAAGTCAAATCATTTGGTCTCTGAAATCTGGATACCTGTCGAAGCATGCATTTCAAGCCTCCACGTCATTTTGTCTCTAATATCGATGTGCACATGGCTCCATTGGAAATATTCTTATACTTGAAAATGATTTTGTTTTTCAAGTAGGGTAGGGTAAAAAAGAAAAAGAAAAAAATGAAAAATAAGAGGAAAATAAAAATCTAAGGTGAAAACCTCCTCAGAGGCGCCTCAGATTGGCTCATTGATTGAAAACCTCCATGAGGCGGTCAATGGGTTGGAAAGAAGAGAAAAGAAAAAAGAATAAGATCCTTGGGTGAAAACCTCCCTTGGATGCGCCCAGGGCAGGAAATTAGGGTGAAAACCTCCATGAGGCGCCCTAGTTGTTTTCAAAAAAAAATAGAAAAAGAAAAATAAACCTAATTTCTGTTGAATAATTACAAGGTGCATAAAGGACATTGCAAGTTAGGAGGATCACACAAAACCAAGACAGGGGTCAGCACCAGGCTGCAAGCATCCCTCACAATCCATTCCTCCATGACCACCACTCTTTCCCAAGATTTGGTCCCATTCAGACTGAGATTTCACCTTCTACAGGAAGTTCTGTGTCTTCTACAGGAAGCCTACAAACAAGCCAAAATTGATCTCCAAAGAGGACCTGAAGGTTGGGAATTGGTCCATGAGGCCTGTAAACATCCCTGTTTCCATCCCTCACCCTTCTCCATCATTTTTTCCACCTCATTGTGCTTCTTTTATGAAAACTGTGTTTTCTACAGAAAGTTCCTGTAGAAATTACAGAAAGCTAGAAATGGATTTTAAAAAATAGTTTGGCGAACATGATAGCTTCATAACGGGTTCATAAATCCTCCTGCAATATTCAAACCCCTCTTCCATCATTTCCATGCCTGCATTACAGCCCAAACTCATTTTTTTCCTTACTATGCAAAAACTACAGAATGCTTTGAAACAAAAATACACAGAGCAGAAATTTGTTTTTTCCCTAACTTGAAAACCTTGCATCCATTTAAAAAATTTTCCCGTGGAGAGTTGTATAGGGATGATGGCAACATGCCCGAACAATTTCGGTCAATTCCAGTGCACGGTTTCCAAGAAATTAGCCTCCATCACCTTCAGCCATTTTTGCATTTTCTCTATATCTGTGCATCCATTTCAAAACCGGTTTCATGAGGAGATGCATATAGGTGATAGTAACCTGTCCAAGCAGTTTCAGCCAATTCCAGTGCACAGTTTTTGAGAAATTGACCTTTGTCACCTTCAGCCATTTTCAGTTTTTTCTCAAAATCTGTACATCCATTGACCACAATTTTGCTATGGGAGGTGCATAATGATGATAGAAACATGCTCAGAAAGTTTCAAGTCAATCTAATCTATCGTTTGGGAGCTATGGATAAAACAAGTCATTGTCCTGCAAAAATCCAGCATCAGCAGCATGAGGGTGCAAATCTAACTGTTGAAATAGACTCCTGCAGCTTAGATCCAACCAGAGGATACTTGCACAAGAAAAATAGCCTCGTATCAGTAACCAAACTAGCACGCATCCACAGAAACAAAGGCATGCAGCAGAAGGAAAGGCCATAGCACCTCACAGCAAACGCATTCGACATCCAGGTACGTGACTAAACCCATTCCTTTGTTGCATGAATGTAATTTAAGAACTGCGTGAACAATGAGATGGTTGTGATTAAACAAGATCGGTGGCCAGCTAACTGGCCACCCTCATCTAGTTCAAACAGCCCTCGGTGGGTGCAATCGACACGTGTGCTCAACCATCTCAGGAAGAAAATTGAAATCAAGTAGTGGTGGTTGTTTCAACTCCAACGTAATTAATGGAAGTGATTACATGCAAAGAACATACAGTTCATAATAACATTGTAGTGGGGACCAATAATTTGCATGGGTCTGACGTGCACTTGGCCAGCTCACCCCCCATTAATGGAAGTCTCCATGAACAGCCAATCGAACTCATCTTTGAAATACTCTCACCATCATTGTTTCCATTTTATCATCGTCCCTACAGCTGCAACAAGCTCCATACTACCTCCATAGCAGGGAACTAGTCTTTCTCAGTCATTTTTCGAAACCCTCTTGCTTATCGGGCTCTACAGGAAGCACAGTTTCGTTCTACAGGAAACGGGAGCCTTTTATAGGAAGGCTTCTACAGGAAATGCATAAAACAACCCTGCAAAAAGAAACCCCGGGATTTTCAGCGAATTTCAAGCTCAAAACAAGGTAGGATCGGAAAAACTCCTCTATGCATGGTATGTTTGTGCAAGGTGGTGAATTGAACGGCATTAGATTGGAAAATTAGAGGAAAAGTCTACCTATGTAGTGGAAGTAAAACGTTTGCCTACATATTGCACTGAGTTTCCCCAGTTTTTCTGCATCAAAAATCCCCTCCACATTTTCTTTTTAAATTCTCCTATAGGGAAGATATATGCAACCGTGGAGGCCATCTTGTGTGTGTGTAAAAAATTTTGGATTTCCATATCTGTCTGTGTGCTGAGAAGAGAACCTGATCCTTGTGCTCTACCTGTAAAACCAAAAATTATGTTCTTTCATAAACAGACAGACCAAATTCTGGGTGACAACAGTTTTCAAACTGGGGAATTATTGCCATTTGATATTATAAGGAGCACACAAGAAATTCCATCTTTGATCTAAAAAAAGAAGGGGGAGAAAAAAAACCGAATTTAGCTATCCTCTGTTTCAGTGATTGACTGTTTTTTCTTCCACCTGAGCATTTTCTTTTCTGGTTAAAAAACAAACTTAACACCATGCCAACTGAAGAAATTGAGAAGAACATTGATGAGGGAGCACAGGACATTCAAGCAGAGGGCAAAACAGAGGAAGAACAGAAGGAAAAAGAGGAATTTGACAAGACTGTTGAGCATGAGACAAAAAATGAGACAACAACAAAAATAGAGAAAGCGAAAAAGGAAAAAGGTTGGCAAGAAAAAGGCCAAGAAAGCCCAAATGAAGGCTGCCATAGCCAAAGCAAGCACACAAAAACAAAAGGAAAAGACACACTCTGAGATCTCAGCAACACACGCAGAAACAGTTGACACAGGGATTTCTACAGGAAGCAAGGAAAAAGAACAGCAAGAGGAGAAATCACCTGAGATATTGGCAAGGGAGGTAGCAGCTATGCTTGCTGCATTAAGCACACCTACAAAACAAAAAGGAAAAAGAAAAAGGCAAACCTCCATGTATTTCAAGGTTAGGAAAAGCACAAGAATTCAAACAAGCATAATAGGAGGAACAATGGAAGGACATGGAAAAGAAGGCAAAATTTTATGGCGCACATGAGTAGACCACATTAGAATATTGGGATGATAAGGAGGCCACCAGGGCCATCAAAGATGAAGAGATAGATTAGTTGCTCAGAGGATGAGCAACACTTTCAGTAGGTGGTGACGATGAGCCCCAGAAATGAGTAATTATATGAGCTCACTCAGCCTCCTAATTCGACTTAATCCACCATTCTAATTAGTTTATTGCATGTTTTTTATTATATTTATGCTAATAGAGTGAATTGGGTTAGTCATTATGCCAACAAGTCTAATGTGTGCTTTGTGCAGTTTTTTTGGTCAATTTCGAGACAAAATCAAAGGTTTAATGAGCACTTGGTAGCCAAATTAGTGGAAGAACAAGGGAGAGGATTTGTAGGAAGGTGTCCCCTTCATTTATGAGCTCTTACCTCAAATTCTCCATCAAAAACGCAGAGCACAAGGGGCAGCCAAGCAAATCAAGTAGGACAGCTGTTAACTGAAAGTTTTGGCAGCCGAGTTCCTAAAGTTTAGGAGGACTGTTGGGGTCCTCAATTTTTATAAATAAGAAGGCTTAGGGCCTCATTTGAGTTAGTCGGTTTTTATTCAGGAGTTGGTCAGATTTTAGTTAGATTGTAGTTAGATTTTAGTCAGTAGGTTAGCACTTTAGTGCAGCTCTGTATCAGCACATTTTCAAGCTTTTTCTTGTAGACAGTTTTCGGGATGTAACTATTACTTCTTGATCAATAAAGATGAATCCAGCTTTTCACCAGCTCTAATCTCTCTTAGGAGGTTTTAGCTCTTAGGGTTGGGCCCAACCCGAGTGTCCAGTACCTCCTTTGTGTACTTTTATGTGTCTTTGCTGCATTCTTAGAATAAAATCTGTTATTTAGGTTAAAATATTGTGTTGTTACTTAGGTTGTTTTTTATGATTAAAATAGCTTGTCATGCTTCAGGTTGATTTGACATTTTGAGTACAAAAAAAATCTTCAGAAAAGGCCATCAAGCAACCCTTGATCTCACCTCTCCCTCCTTGGGACCATGAGTTGAGACCAAGGCATACTTGCTGCCACAAAAACATTGTTTTTGCCTCTTCATGCAACTGCTAGTGTTAGATTTTTAGTTAGGAAAGTTGATACCAGTTGTACTTGCACGTTTAGAATCTATTCTTGCTTAGATTTCATAGTTATCTTACATGATTTTCTACCAATAAACTTATGTTCATCATGCTTATGGTTTCTAGGTTAAAATAGCTAGATCTTTGGTTTGCATAGTCTTTGTTTGGTCAATTTTGGAAAATAGTGTGCAAAACACCTGTGATGCCTTCCTGCCTACCTTTCCTCCATCAGACAACCTGCTCCAACCCCCTAACTCAGATTCCTCCCTTTCATTTGCCACCCCTTTTCCAATTTGACCTAATTCCCATATCTTTGTGCAACCTTGCTCCCTCCATCCTTGAACCAAATCTGATCGCCTTAACCACTCTTCATCCTCATTCACCAAGTGCTATACCTCCCCAAACCCTTATCTCACTTCCATACCCACTTCTTCACCTTTCTTCCACCATCAACCCTCCAAAATTCCCTTTCGGAACATCCTGTAGAAGCTACAGAACATCCTATAGAACCCCTACAGACTTCCTGTAGAAGCTCACGAAAGCGGTTTCTTGAGATCTGATTACTATGAAACTCTCTAGAAGGGTGCTAGGGACCCCTTAGGCCCTCTTCTCACCTTCCCAAACTCCTGCAAGTATTTCCTTTCATCAATCAACCTCTGCACAGTCAAAAAACAGTTAAAGCACATGCATAATAATTCTACAAGATTACTCAAAAATACAAAAAGATGTTCCTTTTCAGATTTTTCTACAGAAGCAGCTTAGTCACATGCATTTTACCTTTCTAGAAGTCAGTGGCATTCATTCCCACTGCTTTCATCTCTTTTCTTGCACCGGTAGGGTTAATCGGTAAAACTAGGGTTTGCTAGGGTCTGCATTTCCTTTCAGCTTTTGGTTTCTTTCTACAAGTAGACTAGCCTCCTTTAAGTTAGCTTTCATCCATCACAGTTAAAAGATTCTTCTAAGAGCTCATAGAAGTTAGCTTAAGCTCCTAGCGGACTTGTGCCAGCTGATAAAGTGACAGTCGCCGCAAGAGCTACTACTTGTGCATATTGCACCGTTGCTTCCAAGTTTGTTACGAACTACCGTGTTGATAAAAGTAAAGAAGGGAGTCCCAAGAGTTGTAGCATTATTGCTGCAATACTGGAGCCCACCAGTTGGGATGGGGTCCCCTGGGTTAGTTTTGGGGCAAAAGCCCAAGTTTAAATGTCAAAAGATGTAAAGTCTTTGCAAATTGTGGACGTGGAGCGCGTAGTTAGTTAAGAGTCAAAAAGGGTTTTTACCCTCATTTATGTAAACTTGAGCAAGTTTTCGAAGATCTATCCATGGTCTGCTGACCATGGGATTGTATAAATAGGTGTGTCTTAGAGAGTCTATGGCAGATAAATGTCTTTGTCTATGGGTACGACGAAAGGAGTCTAGAGAGTTAGCGCAGTGAAGTAAGTCTTAAAGGGGGGGAAGGCTCTGCAGCTAAGTGTGCAGAGGCCTAGAGTAGAGTTCGCAACTGAGTGCATGGACCCCTACAGCTAACCGCGCAGGGAAGTTTTGAGTCTGTAAGCCTATACTGAAGATCAATAAAGAAGATTGTTTCGGAAATTCCTATGGCTTACCTCTTTACTTTTGTTATGTATGATTGTGATATATGCTATGATGAAATAATGTCATTATAAAATAATGATGTATTGATGCGCGAATACAATGGATCCATCTTATTAACTAAACACAATTAATGTTAAGTGATTACGCAAAGATCATAAAAATTTCTGTTAGGTTTATTGAATACTTGGGTAGATCTCAATACATATTGATCTAAGAGTAATCTAAGTGCACGTAAGTAGCTAATTCATATGTTCAGGTTCCACAAAAGCCAGTAGTAGACCTTTGCAAAGGTCTAAAGGTTATTCGAAGGGAATTGCAGTGCTAAGCCCCAAGGGCTTATAGATTTTGTTGGACGCAAATGTAGGGCATCAAAAGACATCACACTGGAAACTTGGTTCCAGCGTCCCCCTAATACTACTTTGGGTGAGACTTCAGTCTGCGCTCCATGGATTGATGTCGAAAGGGCCAGTAGTGTAAGGATTTGTTTGGTGCAACTAACTCTGAACCTGGGTCAGGCCCCCTTAAGCCAACAACTGGTTATGTTGCTAGGACCGAGATCTGCATAAAGAGATGTGTGATGTTGCATAATTGGAATCCGACCAAAAAGGAAATTGAGAAGTGGTTGGATAGCAAGTTCCACGAATTGGTAGTGCAAGAGAACATAAATCTACACCTGACAAAAGAGCATTGGTTGGATAGATATTTGTACACG
This sequence comes from Pinus taeda, assembly GCA_000404065.3. Classification (NCBI taxonomy): domain Eukaryota; kingdom Viridiplantae; phylum Streptophyta; class Pinopsida; order Pinales; family Pinaceae; genus Pinus; species Pinus taeda. The sequence continues at coordinate 133,725 of APFE030373570.1, forward strand.
AAAATACACAAAATTTTCTTTTGCACCTTCTCGATTGAACTATACAAGTGGATAGCTAAATTGGCAGATGACCAAGGAAGGTGGAGGCTTGACAATCGAATAGTGTGGACTCCGAAGCTAATGTGAAGGTTGGAAGCCTCTGAAGATAATATCGCGTGCGTTGTGGACCATTGGCTCGATTGAGTTATAGGAGGACTTGTTATAGAGTTCGCATTTGACACCTCAGTCCATTACAGCGAAGCAAAGCGACGCTTCTTCAAAGGACCGCGAGGTAATTATTTGAAATCTTTGAATACTTGGATTAAGATGCTCTTGTGTGAAAAATGGGTTATCTCATTGCCTTGATGTTTCGATCTACGCAAAGTGGATAGAGCTTTAGAAACCAAGAAAAAGTAGGTCCTGAATATAGAGCATTGTTCAGTTGATAAGGCATGGTTTTTCACGAACCCATCATTTGTCTATGCCACCTCCACCTTCACCTCCACAACATACACCTTCACCCACACCACCACCACCTCCACCACCGTTCAACATGTCGAATACAATGAAGTTCCTAGTTGTCAAGGGCTTGGGAAGTGAGGATCCGGATCAGTTTTGGTTTATTGCGAAGGTTGTGTGGATAGTACAACAGATTACAGATGATAATAAAAAGAAGGCGTGGTTGGTTACCACACTACAGGATCACGCACTGACATGGTACGTTAAGTATTGCACCGATAATCTGTTAGTGTCATTAGCAGATACTCAGGACGCTTTGAACAAAGAATTCGGTAAGCCTAAGTCTCACTTGCAATCAGTAATTGGATTTAAGGAAATCATGATGAGGGCCAGTGAAACACCCTGGGAGTTAGATCAAAGGTTGAAGTGTGTAATCCGCGAAGCTAATATGCATCTCATAGATAGTCAACGCCACGAGTGGTTTATAGCCTCGCTCCTGCCCCACCTAAGGATTTCTTTATCACAGCAAAAGATAAGAACCCAAGCGGAATCTCTAGAAATCTTGATGAGGTTACATGAAACGCCTATTCAAGATGCGTCTTTGGGAGTCCAACAAATTCACTCGCAGTTGCAGAACCTCTGTTTGGAATTACAAAGCTTAAAAAAAGAAAAGGAGGCCAGGAGAAAGGTGTGTGAAAAAGTTTGGTACCTCAAGTGTAAGAGCCAAAGGCATGATAAGGATCATTGCCCTGTCCTCACGAATTATATCACAGGGGAAGGTTGATTCCCCTAAGGCAGGAAGCTTCAGCAGGACCAAGTATGGGGCACGTGCTATGGTGCGCTATTTGTCAGGTGTTCAGAAAACATGTCACATATATTTGTCATTTGTTGCAAAATTTTGTACAAACACCACAATAACTGTTCTGTAATTTCTGCAAATCGATGGGCCATGATGAGTGCCACTGTCGTAGCTACGAATTGATGATGGAGAGGACGCCTACTTACCGAATGAAAGCAGAAACTCAGCCTCTAGATCAGGGCGCAGGGGGAGTGCACAGAGGATATCAGGGGTGCAAATGAAGCCGATGAGGAGGAGGACCTGGTATAGGTCGTGAACAAGTCATCTATTATAATTGCGAAACACCATGGCACTACGCACAGGGGTGTACGAGTCAGACACACCAGTCATGTCAATACTACACTTAGTTTGACCAAACAATTGAAAAATGCCTTGTGTTGATAACTAAGATGTAGGAGAAGAAGGTGCAGCCTCAGCATCCTACCCAAAACTTACAGATGATGAGGGTTGATCCCTACGAAGAGGATCCAAATGTGAATATCATGCTAAGAAGCAGGATCACGACTCGTGACGATAAAGGAAAACAACCCGAAGAGGATGGATGGGTCCACAATGCCCTAGAAAAGGAGATAGGGTTTGATCTGGAGCGCGAAAATGAAACTTTTATGGAGGTGAAGAAAATCTTTGATGATGCCTCTACCTCAGGAAGTCAGGATAAACTAATAGAAACCAAGGCGCCTACAGAGGTTGACCCCTCTGTGCTTACCAACTTCTTGGAGACTTGTATGAAACTATTGCCAGATATCAAGGTTGTAAAAGGGCTACAAGAGTTGATAAACAAGTGTGTTTGTAAGGAGAATGCTCCTGAGGGACACCACATAGTCCACAAAAATGGTAAAAATAAGGCGAGAACAGGGCACGAGATGAGGCTCACCGTGCAAATAGGAGACTATGAGTTGGACTAGTTTATTTTGGGATCTGGGATTTGATGCGAATGTTTTGCCTAAATAAGCATGGGAGAGAATGGGGAGGTATGCGCTACAGTGGTCTCCGATTCAGTTGAGGATGGTGAACCAACAGAAGATTATCCCCGTGGGACATCTGCATGGAGTCACTGTAGATATCGATGGTGTGAGCGCACTGGCTGATTTTGAAGTGATAGAAATTGTTGATGAAAGCAATCCATACCTCTTGGTCCTTGGAATTGATTGGGCTATTGATATGAATGGGGTCATCAACTTGAAGAGGGAGACAATGTCATTTGAAATGAAATTGCTCCGTGTTATAGTACCATTGGACCCTGCAGAAGGAGCGCGTTATACTGAATCCATCCACGACTATGAAGAAAGTGATGATGATTTGGACTAGATTTACAAAATAACAGCGCGATATCAAGACTGGATTAGCCCAACAACTGAAGGACGGATTGCATGGGACCGTGAAAGCTCCTGTACCTCAAATTCAGATGAAGAATTGGAGCACTGGCAAAACAGGTTGCATGAAGTATATACACTGCGCTACAACATGATGACTAAATTGATGCGTTGTGTGTCATCGGAGGTAAGAGATTTACCTTATTATGATGGTTTGATTGATGTAGATAAGTTTTTGGATTCTTTTAAAAGGGAAGTCCTGGAGATCATCGCTTTCAAGCGTTGGAGTTGGCACTATGTGCTACGCCTGCACAATGGTGGGGTACACACAAAGAAATCTTTGATGAATGGCGCAGTTATAGGCGAATGATGAGGTTGCGATTTGCTCGCCCAAAAGTTCGGCTGACTGAAAAATATGATTAAAGGAATGATCCATGCGATCATTTAGCAAAATGGACTAAAGTTTATGGGACAGAGTTGCAGCCATAGTGGGTGCACTTATTCTGTGACACTCTAGATATAATCCCTATGAATTGGTACCTGGAAACGGAGCTCTACCACGGCACCACTAAGTGGGATATCTTAAGGGAAGGATTTTTTATGACCTTCAGTTTTGAAGATGAGTTCGAAAGCATTGATGAGGCTCTATAGGAGGTTAAGGTAGTGATCTTCAGAATGCCACAGGACCCTTTGGAGTTGGTTCAACCAGACTAGATCACCCAGCTGCGCCATGCGTTGGAATGTTATAATATGACGGCTAAAGGGGAGGATGAGGATCCAAGAAATATCAATATACCAGAAGCAGAAGGCCACCGCGAGGTCGAAGGTCCGCATATAGAGAACCTGGATATCACAGCGTCATTGAGGACTAGGCAAGTAAACAATGGTACTGAATCGGAGCCTAAATTTGCAAAGATTGGGGATTACTGGGATGATGCCACAGTGGATAAGGTTGCCAAGTTGCTCCGCGAATATCAGGATTTATTTCGTACAAAATTTTCGGACCTGAAGGGCATCATAGGTGACTTAGGCATGATGAAGATTACCCTGAAGCCAAACATGAAGCCTATTAAGTAGAGGTTGTATTGCCTTAACCCCAAATACAAGGAAAAGGTTCGCTTGGAATTGGACAAGATGCTTGAGGCAGGCATTATTGAACCAGTGGAGGAATCTGATTGAGTGAGCCCAATGGTAGTTCAGGAAAAGAAGCAAAAGGGAGAAATAAGGATTTGCATGGATCTAAGAAAGCTCAATGATGCCTACATCCATGATCCTTTCCCACCGTCATTTACTGATGAAGTCCTGGATAATGTTGGAGGACAGGAGGCCTACTCATTCACTGATGGGTTCTCCAGATACCATCATATTAAGATCGTGCCAAAAGACAGGAGTAATACAACCTTCACAATGGAATGGGGGTGTTTCCAGTGTACTGTGATGTCGTTTGGACTCAATAATGTGCTGACAATATTCTCTCGAGTGGTCATTGCAGGGTTCAAGGAATTTATTCACAAATTCTTGGAGGTATATTTTGATCATTGGACAGTGTTTGGGTTAGCAAAGCACCATGTAGCCAGTCTACGCTTAATGTTGGATACGTGTCGAAGGTATCAGATCGTGTTGAACCTGAAGAACTTCTTATTTTGTGTCCCCTTTGGAATTTTTTTGGGGCGTGTGGTGTGCAAGCAAGGACTGATGGTGGATCCTGCCAAGATCACGGTAATAGTCAACTTGGAGGCCCCAAGGAGTGTCAAACAGCTGTGCGCAACGCTGGGCCATACTAGATATTATTAGAAGTTCATCGAGGCTTATGTCCAGATTACTGCACCTATGGAGAAGCTATTAAAGAAGGATGTTACATTCTGTTGGGATGAAGAATTTCAGCACAGTCATGGTCACTACACCGATCTTGGTCTTCCCAGATTGGAAGAAGGAATTCCATGTGCATTTTGATGCCTCGTATATTGCGTTGGGAGTAGTGTTAACACAAGCTGGTGAAGGAGAGATGGATCATCCTATAGCATTTGCGAGTTGAAAGTTATCAAAGGCTGAGAAGAACTACTCAACGACAGAGCACAAAGGATTGGCTATGGTGTACACGCTCCAAAAGTTTAGACACTATCTATTGGGCGAAAATTTCAAGGTGTACACAGATCATTTTGCCTTAAAGTATCTAGTCAATAAACCTATGTTGGGGGGGGAGGAATATTCAAATGGTTGTTTCTATTTCAAGAATATGACTTTGAGGTAATTGTGAAGCCAGGAAGGTTGAATGTAGGACCTGATCATCTGTCATGGATTGAAATAGGGGACGAGCCTACTAATTTGGAGGAAGGGTTGCCTGATGCGTAGCTCTTCAAGGTGCGCGTAGCGGATAACCATTTTGGAGATATTATCCACTTTTTGGCTGCATGAATGGATCCATAGGGATACACCAGTCAGTAGAAGAAAGAGCTAGTAGTGCACGCGACAGATTTCTCCGTAATTACAGGACATTTGTATAAAATGGGATCGAACGAAATACTCCGATGAAATGTGCCCGATTTTTAACGAAATAACATCCTCGTTGAAGCTCATGCAGGAGTCGTGGGAGGACATTATGCAAGCAAAGCAATAGCGCAGAAAATTTTACGCGCAGGTTTGTGGTGGCCTATATTACATAAGGACACTAAAGCATATTCTAGGGCGTGTGATGCATGTCAAATAATGGGTAGGCCATCGTGAAGGGATGAGCTACCTCTAAATCCTCAGGTGTCATTACAGCCATTTGAGAAATGGGCTATTGACTTTGTAGGACCAATTCATCCCCTAGGTAAGAATACAGGGGTGTGCCATATCATACCGCGACTGAATACCTGACCAAATGGGCGGAGGCACAACTTGTGAAAGTTTTTACAGGAGCCACAATAGCTAAATTCTTGTTTGAGTACATGTTAACTAGGTTTGGCTACCCAAAAATATTGATGAGTGATCGCGGCACACACTTCCTCAATGAAACGATCAGCGCGCTGACAGAAGATTTTCAGGCGTATCAAAAGAAAAGTACACCATATCATCCTCAAGTTAATGGAACAATTGAGGCCTTCAATAAGATCCTAGAGAATGCGCTGACAAATATTTGCAACGCGCAGTAGAATGATTGGGACGTGCACATACTGGCAGTATTATGCGCTTATAGGACTACTTGCAAAAAGCTAACAAGGATGGTGAATTGCAGAGCCCTGGAAGAGTGGCTCGCGTAGTTGATGGAGCTTGAAGAGGCTAGATTCTTGGTTGGATTTCATCAGCAAGTACAGAAGGAATGCAAACAAAGTGTGGCACGATCGACACATCAAGTTACACACATTTAAGGTAAATGACTTGGTTTTATTATATGATAGTAAGTTCGCTAAGTTTCTGGTGAGATGCATTGGCTTGGGCCCTATCTCATCAAAGAAATTACAGATGGAGGTGCAATTTAGTTCGCGAATCTGAATGGAGAACCTTTGCCAAGAAGGGTGAATGGAAGCTGATTGAAGTCGTATGCAGGAGATTCGGCTCAATTACTACAAGACGGTCAGACAGTCTTAGTGCTCCAGGCAGCTATAAGGGAGCGCGGGACTATAAACTACACTGCGCAGCTTTGGGGACTACGCGACAGGGGGGCTACGTGAAAGAGGGTGATATCACGGTACCAGAGGCCGCTTGAAGGGAGATGCGCTATGGAGAGAGATATCATGCAGCACATCTAGAAAATGACTATTAGAGTCACTTTTCATGATTTGATAGCTAGGAGACGGTTAACGGGAGAGGGTGGGCAGCATTTAAGGCTGAAAGCTTTGGAGATCTGTTGCTAAATCAGCCTTAATGGACAAATTTTGGGGGGAACAGTCAGATTTGAATTCAAATTCCCCTATAAATTACGCGTGTCGGTCCAACAAAGAACACTTTGCACCTTCAGAATTTTTGAGTTGTGTTGTTCGTCGCTTTTGAATCGTGATTTCTTTGAAGCTTTGATCGCAAGCCCCGCGTTTGATAAATTGCCCAAGTTAGATAGGAAATTCATTTGAGACATCATGTCAGGACCAGGTCCCGCTCAAACTGCAAGCACTGGAGGAACTACCACTTATGAAGGAGATGCTCCAGAGGTTGTGAGCATGGAGGGTTTGGCTCTTGCACCTATCGCATCGAGGTCACCTAGGTCGAAGCCTACACCTGTGAGAAAGACCCAAAAGCCAAAGAAAGACAAGTAGAAGAGGTCTGTGCTAGCGCGCGAGTCGCCTAGGAAGCATTCTATTGCCCAGGTGCTGAAGAAGGTAAGCAGCTTGAGAAGGTTGTAGATTTGGAGGTTGAAGAGGGCCCTGAAGGTCTAGATGTTGAGGGTGCGGAGCCCATCACCAATTTGTCGAATTATATCCCTCCGCGTAAAGGGAAGGCGAAGGTCACTAAGGACCCAGATTCGGAGAAATTCGTCATTCGTATGCCCCTGTTACCAAAAAATATAACCTTCGAAGGTCCATGCCTAGCGCGAGTTCCCCTTTTAAAGATGGAGGATTAGGACTTGGCTGACCATGAGAGGTTCCCCCACCTCGCAACAAAAAACTATATGAAATGAGTTTATTACAAAGACTCCGGTGTAACTGAGTTAGAGCCACTTGAATCGATTCGTGGAGTAGAGCAATCCAAATTGTTGAACCTGCTATGGGTGCCCCACTACCACCACTCCAACATTAATACCACCTGTATACGGCAGCTTCTTACTCTGGTTCATGATGGGTGCTTATGGCTTGGTGCATCTATCCCCATCACGGATATTCTCATACACAAGATCACGCACCTACTGCATGAAGGTCTGAATCCGGCATGAAATGCGCAGAGGCCTAGAGTAGAGTCCGCAGCTGAGTGCGCTACTCCCGTCCTCTTAATTCTGCTATCACGCCTATCTATAGTGCGTGAAGAACATTGCCCTAGAAATATTGTTGCTCTCCCCAACGAATATCTTCACACGCTATAGACAAGCGTGACAACGGAATTAAGAGCATGGGAGCAGCGCGCTCTAAGTTTAATTAGTGAGTACAGGGTGAACAATGAACAAATGTTCATCGAGAAGACACATGCTCTGAAGGAAAGGGATACGATCCAAGCACATAGTGCCCAGTTAGCGGCAACGGTTGTAGAGGCATGTCAAACAGTGTCGGAGTTGCACATCCCTGAGGACGTGCAACTAAAGACCAAGATCGGGAAACTCGTTGCCGGCTTCGATGACGCAAAGGCACAAGTGGTCAGAGTTCAATTCGAAATCAATATGAAAATCATGGAGTTGGAACTTAAGTCACAACCTTCCACTTTGCTCGAGGTCAAGGAACAGCGCAGCATTGCCATCAAGGAAGGGATGGCTATTGTGGATGCCATGGTCGTTGACTACACAACTTTGTTTGAACAGCCCATGGAAGTGGTGACAACCTTGCAAAAACATCTCACTGTGTAGATATTGAGTACAAAGATATGTGAGCTCCAGTAGCAATATAACGAGGTTAGGGTGACGACATGCTCCATTGCTACAGCGCAGCGCCTCACCAAGTTGTAGAAGGTAAAGCAGCTCCTTGCACAAGTGGAAGCAGCGCAGAAAAAAGAGGCAATGCTTAAGGAACGGTTGGGTCCTTGGTTGGACGAAGCCTACCAAGTCTAAACATTTAGGAAAAGCTGATGAACTTGTAGCTCACGCATCAGAAGATCAAGCGAGCTGATGAATGACCAGCTACAGAGCAGTTGGTTGAACAAGTGAAGTAGGTAGGCATGTAGAGCGCAGCTGAAGTCGTAGTTGTGCAGATGGAGCTGGGGGATCTTCGCAGCAAGATCACCACGCCAGCCGAGTGACTCGAGGGCGAGTCACGACCTTTGTGTTGGGGGCTTGTTGGGATGGGGTCCCCTGGGTCAGTTTTGGGGAGAAAGCCCAAGTTTTGATGTAAAAACATGTAAAGTCTCCGCAAATTGTGGACGTGGAGCACGTAGTTAGTTAAGATTCAAAAATGGTTTTTACCCTCGTTTATGTAAACTTGAGTCAGTTTTGGAAGATCTACCCATGGTAGGTGGACCATGGGATTGTATAAATAGGTGTGTCTTAGAGATTCTAAGGCAAATAGATGTCTTTGTATATGGGTACGATGGAAGGAGTCTAGAGAGTTAGCGCGGAGAAGTAAGTCTTAAAGGGGGGAAAGGATCTGCAGTTGAGTGTGTAGAGTCCTATAGTAGAGTCTGAAACTGAGTGTGTGGACCCCTGCAACTGAGTGCACATGGAAGTTTTGAGTCTCTGAATCTACACTGAAGATCAATAAAGAATATTTTTGCAGAAATTCCTGTGTTTTACCTCTTTACTTCTATTATGTATGATTGTGTTATATGTTGTGATGAAATGATGTCTTTATAAAATAATGATGTATTAATGCATGAATTTACTGGATCCATCTTATTAATTGAATGCAATTAATGTTAAGTGATTACGCGAAGATCATAACACTTTTTGTTAGGTTTATTGAATACTTAGGTAGATCTGAGTACATACTGATCTAAGAGTAATATAAGGTGTGCGTATGTTTAAGGTCTGAAAAATCTAGTCGTAGACCTTCACAAAGGTCTAAAGACCGTTCGAAGGGAATGGCAGTGTTAAGCCCCAAGGGCTTATAGATCTACGTGGAGGTAGATCTAGGGCATCAAAAGACATCACATTGATCTCTAGATGTGGAAACTTGGTTCTAGCATCCCTCCATACTGCTTCAGGTGAGACTTTAGTCCGCGCTCCGTGGATTGATGCCGAAAGGGCCAGTAGTGTAGGAATTTATTTGGCGCAACTAACTCTGAGCCTGGGTCAGGCTCCCTTAAGCCAACATACTATCATGCAAGCATCTTCGCAAACGTATGAACATCTATCACAAGTGTCGCGCTTGTTGCTCACACCCGTCGGCCAGTCACACTGAGTGCATGTTGTCTTACTGGTTCGAGGTGTCTTGTCGTCAAGTCAAGTTGAGTGTGTATTCGCAAGGTCATACATGTATCAAGTCACTCATTCACATACTTAGTAATTGTATCGAAACCCTGTTAACCATACCACCTTCCACCAGTCAAACCTCTGCTAAGTTGCACTGCATAGTCTCAATCCTTAGTGATTAGGTACTCCTATTTAGAATTGCGTAGAGTTTGATGCTATCTCCCAGGCAGTCTGCACTACATAATCCTGGAATCGACCTGACTGACTGTCACCCAGAACAATGCAGAAGTTTCTCAGCAAGTCATCCCAAACTGCGATGCCCGCAAGCAAATCCATCAAGCCTCTAGGTGGTCAACCGAAGAGTTTGACAGAGGAGTGACCTCGGGCCTCACTCCAAAAAATTGTGCAGAAGCTTCCAAGCATGCCAGCTTTCACTCACTGATGAAACTGCACATACATGCCAGATAGACACTCATTGCATGTCACTGCACTGCCTTAAAAAATTGCAGTTTTCTCAGCCAGCCACCTTGTCAGCTGGCCTGCTACTACTCCTAAGAACTACACAGTTTTCATAGGCATTCTCCCAGCTGCTTAGCATCCCACTCAGCCCAGAAACTGTGCAAGGATGTCCAGCAGGCCAGCCTCCCAGCTTTGCACAGTTTTGGCCAGCAACCTCCCGCTGCCAACCTCCCCCGAGAATCTGCACAATTTTCGCTGCAGATCTCCTCTTGATGCTTACACTTTCTCCCTGGAAAAATTGAGCAGATCTGCCCCCCAGCCGAGCCAAATCTTTCGGATAGTCACTGCTGATCCACATTGCCCATCTCAACCTCCCAGTGACATCTACGTAATTTTCACTGACAGCGCTCGGAGCCTGCATCCCAACTCGAAATGTGCTTTGCACAGTTCCAGAGCCTTGTCCTCTCTCCCGGTCACCTGCACCGAAAGAGAAAGATAATGCATCATGGTAAACTAGGATATTTATCGATTTTATGTAGTCTCGCAATGAGTGATTGCAGATACAAGTACATGGATTAGACATGGTGCGACGACAAATAGGATGAACAAGGAGCACATGCTAGGAGACTTCTTCACAAGCAGACGAACACACGAAGCATAGCAAGTAGCAAGTGAAGGCGACACACACGCATGCATGAACTATCAAGTGAACACCAAGACCATTGAAGACTTCGCACACCTTGCCATGCAAAGGTGAAGCGATGATACACCAAGATCACTCTCATCACTTAGCCGCACTGCAACTCGACATGGACACCACCATCAACATGGACATACTAGCACTATCGTGTCGATTCCTGTCATTGAGTCATCTCAGCCACATCACTACTATGGGCCATATTGTTGTAATCAATGTAATGTAAGGTGGAAGTCCAAGAGACTCACATGTAAAGTGAGAGAGTCATGTAAGGCAAACAGTCATGAGGGAAGTCGAATAGTCACAAGGATCAGTTTCACCCTTGGTTATATATACCCCTCATTTGTACATGCAAAAGACTTTTTGACCTTAGCTCCTCCCACATAGCATTGAGAGTCTGTAATCTTTTCTTTGAGGAGCAAGTAGTGGCTCCAATGCCCAGCTATCGAGGTTAGTTATATAATGGTGTACGGATGTGTCTTAGAACTTTCGCTTAATTCAAAATCATGTTAACAGACCAACACGTTTTCACACATGTATTGTAATTGTTTGTAAGATTGTTCTTGGACACTTGTAATGCATGTTGCTTTAACCTGTGTTAAGGAAGTTGAAATATTTTAGTTTTTCTAATACATATGCTTACGAAAATGTGTTGTATAAGTTGTTAACATTGTCTCGGTCATGTGGGTTATCCTGCTAGACACTCGACAGATCCATTCATGTAAACTTGTTATAACACTCATCACACTCGTGTGGACTATTCTGCTGGGTGTTGTACATGTTATTTGTTCACCTTATGTTTGTGACTGTTGCATCCGTGTGGACTACTCCTCCGGAAGTTGTGCATGTCTTGTTGTGTTTTGTGTCTCTAGCAGAGTTGGGAATATTCCCTTTCAACCTGAGACTCACTTCCACCCTCTCTCTCTGCAATGAAAGAACTTTGACACAAGTAACACCATGCACTCACCAGGCACACGAACCTCATTGTTCGAACACAAAGTAGACCACTCTCATGTGTTGACAAGTAAGAAATAAGGCATATCTTTAAGATAATTGCAACCAAACCATCATACCGGATTTGACTCCTACACCAAACAATGTGCGGTCTAGTTGAGACTTCATATCAGGGAGATCCCCTGAATGTTGGCGGGTCCAACGCCATCAATATTTTTGGCGCTAGAAGGAATGTCAGATGACAAGATGAATCCTCACAATCTGTTTTGAATCTCCGCATACTTATCATGACTAAACACAAAATTTCTCTTCTAGAGTGTATGTCATATGGAAATGACTTTGAGATCTCGGAAGAGATCTGGAATAACTTGTCATGTAAAACATACAATGGTGGAGGCCAAGTAGCCTTGGTTACAAAGGCAGTTGGCATTGTAGGCTCCTATGAAAGGCATGAAATCTTTGAAGATTACATGACTTGCGCGTTATTCACATACACTCTTCAAGGGCACCCACTGCATTGGTATGCCACACTGCCCGAAAAATCCATTCACTCTTTCCATTATCTAATCATAGAGATAGACCGTGCTTTCGATCATTTTGACCGTAAAACACTCAATCAAGAAATTTTGAAATTACGGAAAGCACCTGATGAATCTGTTGAACAATATTACATGCTCTTTCGTAATCTTGCATATTGATTTCCTAAAGATGAAATTGATTGGGAATTCCTCAATGGAAGATTTAACCATCTTTTTTACATCTTTGAAAATATGCAACTCTTAGAATCATTCGAACCCCTCCTTGCATACTTCAGTGATGGATCTGCGCAATCACAAGCGGACACAGTGACTGTCACAAGTGGTTTTCTGCCTTCCGCTTGTCAAATAGCTTCACCCCCGTAGAGTGATGTGGGAGAACATGCACACATATATGTTGAACTGTCACATCCTCCTACCCCACCTGCTCGTGATATCTAGGTAGATTTGGTTTGCAAGCCTGTTGGTTTTCATATGGACTTGTTACCCCAACCTCCCTCCCTGTGTTCTGTTGATCCTCTAGATTGTAATATCTTGTGTTCTTTCATTCCGAACTCCACACTTGTTGTGAACGAGGATCAAGTTGTCGACGAAGTTGGTGTTGTGCGACAAACCTATGCTATCATACATGATGAGTGTGTGTGAGAATCTAAAGAAGAACCCGCGGTGAAGGATGACTCCCTTCCATCTACGCCTCTTCTGCTCTATCCTGACATCCCTTGTGATTCTGCCACTTTTGATTCTCCCTGTGAAAACTAATTTCCAGATGTTTCTACTTCCAATCATTCACAGGACACACCAGATGTCAACCTATCATTACATTGCGGAGAGGACACATATTCTTATGAAAATCCATCCCATCTGTCATCTGTCATTTATGAAAACACAGAGGGTGAACATCCTTGTTTCTCATATACCCCTCTGCACGATTCATCAAATCATGAGGATGACAACGAACATCCTAAATTTTCTGATCGTGGTTGTTGTGATCTCAATACTTCTTCATTTGATCACAATGTTGATTCACTCATTGTTAATCTGTCTAAGCCCCTGGTCTCCGATGATCTATCTATTGACAAAGTGGAAATCCCACAAGTTGTCAAGGCACTTCAACCTGGGCTAATGGTTATTTTAGGCCCTCATTGCCTTGTGGTTGGTTCCACTTCCAGTCAGAAAAATTTCGAAACACCCAAGGCTCCTCATCACTCTCAAATTTGCATTGAAGATCAACCAAACACCCAGATTTCACTTCCTCCAGTTGAATCACATGATCCCATCACTCAAGATTCGGAGGAATCTTACACAAGCAGTGCGCTTTCAAAGCATAAGATGATGGTATTTCTCATGTTCACTTATATGTCATAGTCCAAAGAGTGTGTCTGTTTACCATCTGCACACAGTGCGTCACAACACCATGGTATGTCTGCAGAATGTTTGTTTTGTGCATTCGCTCTTTTCTATTTTGTCAAGGTTTTAGAACTCGAAGCATGTTGGTCTTCATTTATCTATATTTCTTGTTCGTTGGTTTACATCCATATATTTCTTGTCAACCATCCCTTCACCAACATGGGCTAGCCAATGCGACGATGGTTGCATTGGAAATATCACTTCACGTGGGTAGGCCCATGCATTGTTTAGCATAGGAGTAGGAGTAGACTTTGCTTCTTGCTTTACTTTGCTTTTTGGTTTTCATGTTTGTTTGCTTGCTTACTTGGTTTGGTTTTCTTGTTTTCTTGCTTTTCTTACTTGTTTTCCTCTCACTTACTTCTGCTTTTTTCTTTTTTCTTTTTTTTTCTGGCTTGTACCCGTAGGTTAGCCTCTCATGAAACCGTGTTTTGCTCTCGAGACAAGCTGAGAAAATCTAAGAGGACTTGTACAGTTATCAATATCTGGTTATATGTTGTCCTCTCTCTTTATGAAGAATTTGTTGTCTTCAATCGATGATGCCTTGATAGAAAATACATTCTATTCAGAGTGAGTCTTGGCAAAAACACAAAGCTTGCATTGTTAACTAGTACTGCCTACTCTAATCAGTTCTTTTGGGTTAACCCTCATCAGCACTATTGACAAGGCTAATCCTCTCTGTGGATAGAGACAATCCCTCTAGCCCAATGAGTGCATCTAGCAAATGAAGTGGCAATCAATTCGACATCTTCCTAGATTATAATTGAAAAGGATAATGAGAGAGATTACCTACCTCGTTCTGATGCTATTCTGATTTCCTTTGTTGAGATCCTTGAACTACTTGTGTCACGGACTTGTTCCTGCTTCTCTCAGCGCTTATGTACCTGCACAAGTAATCAAGAGACAACAAATGACGCCAAAACCAATAGAAAATCCAATAATAACCTACTTAGTTGATCAAGGAATGCTAAGCTAATACATACATGAACATATATATTTTGGAAGATGAACCAACAGTTGTATATTATTTAAAGAATAAAGGGAAGCTTACAACCACAAACTTGATGATTAAAGGCTCTCCTTGAGTGGTAATCCAAGTCTAAGCCAAGAAACTCTCCAAACACTCATTCTCCAAGTCTAATGAATAGCCTCTAAACACAAGCTCAGCATAGGGGTGCAAATGGACATAGACCAACCATTTGGGAATGGGAGAGGAGGAATTTATAGGCTGGGAGAGGGAGTTAGGACTCCCCCAAAGATAGGGTTAGGCCCACATCTCAAGGAGGTAGCTCATGGGGATAAGACAAAGATGTCAAGTTAGGATGATTCGATCTCATCTATGTGAAACCACCTCCAGCTCGTCGCTCTGGAAGCTTCTCATCCTCTTTGGGAAAATTACCTTTTTGGGATCATCGCGGGTATGAAAGGGAGCAAAGCGATGTAATTGCGGGTCAAACACGGTGCAATAGCTGACCATCACGGTTTTGAGCTTCATAAGAGCAATGACCCTCATTTTAGGGTTTTAAGAGTTATTTTTTCAGGGAAAGCTCCAGACATTCTCCAAGCAAAGTTAAAGGAGGGATATGAACTGTATACGTAGATGAGTATAATTTATAATTATCATGTTTCAGGAACTTCAGCGTATGTATCAGGGAAGTGCGGGAAGCATGATAAAATACTCTGTAACATATTCCCCCTAAAGCATGAACGCAAAATGAGGAGTGATGACTGAGATGCTTTACGAGATTTTTCCAAGGAAAAGGACACACACTATCAAGAGACCTGCAAATCAAGGACATATACATATTTGATATCAAGTCATGAATCCATGACATGGACGCAGCCATCCGAATGATGAAGACTATATAAAAAGATCCATGGTATGGGCGCAGCCATCCAAATAACAAGGATCATCATAAATATAAAGTCTCACGGTATGGTCACAACCATCTATGTCGTAAAAACATGTGTACAATCATGAATGACATATAACTCCATGCAGCCTCAGCCATAACAGACAAGACTCAGGGTCTTGTGCTCCATCCCGACTCGACCAATGTACGAATCCTAACATGTGAATAAACGTGTTGAAGTCGATGATTCTAGAAAACCACCTGATTATCGGCCAATGATGTGGACCGGTAACAGGTACGAGAGAAACCACCAATAGTGACATTTGATCTCAAGGTACAACAGTACAATCCGTGAATGTGATAATGGAGTTGAGGTCAAACACTCGTAGAATAACCCAATCAAAGGCCAATAATGAAGACCCGTCGTCAAATGTGAAGAACTGGCCATAAGGGCATGCCAACTCTAAGGTTCTGAAAGGGAGTGTCTAAGTCATCTACCTAGATAATGAGTTGAAGTTGACAAGAAGCGACCTGTCGAAGGAGGGCAATGATGAATCCCCCATCATCGACACGAAACAAGGAATAAATTGGAATAATATTCAGGACTGTAGCAATGACTCAAACAAGGTATAGGTAAATAATTGTAGATTGGACTTCTCTTGAACATTGGCGACATGACTCCGGAGTGTGGCAGCATTTGACTCGACATAGAACTAAAGGTCATCATGACATAATGGAATAATCAAATAAGAGGCAAAATGGATCACCCAAACCCGGGAGGACAAGTGACCGAGTGAGGATATCCCAAACCCGTCACGAGAAACAAATGAGTGTCATGTTCAAGAGCGACATGCTGCCTATATAAAGGATGTTTCATCTTCATTTTCCCCCTGCTATTTTATAGTGAGTACCTCTTTATTTTTACACAATCTTGAAGAGGATACCATATTCTTGTCATATAAGTTCACCCTTCGGATGAATCCATCCTAGAAATTTTTACGAGTCCTAGGAAGGAGAAACTCGAGCCCGTCATGGTGACAAGTCTTTCATCATTTAATTTTTAGGAGTCTAACAGAAGAGTAACTCGATGTCTTTTTCATATTTAGAGAGTTTGAAAAAGAAATGAAAAAGAAAACTTCATCATGTTCCTTTTCGTAATTTGTCTCTCGAAATCGAAAAAGGTAGAAAACAATATCTGAGCGAACCTCTTAACCATGTCGACCAAGGTGTACATTTTTCGTAAATAGTCAATCTCATCCCAAAAAAGGGGTAAATGTATACTGAGGTGACGTCAATTCATTTACTTTAACGAGTTCAAAATGACAAGTACTCGGCAATCTTTTTAGTTTTCGAGAGTCAGAAAAGAGCTGAAAGATGACTCTACCTGGAAGAACGAGTGGCATAAAAAGATAGCAGTTGATTTCGGTAATGATGGAATTGCTCAAAACATGTAATGGTAGAGGTTGGCTAATAAAACCACTCATCGCAGATGCTCCTCAGGAAATGGTAAAACAACCAAGTGAAAGTGTATGATCAGCCAAAGAGATGGTGACGATGGAATGAAAGAACGAAGGTTCATCTAACAAAAATCGGTTGATAAAAACAATAATCATGAGATGTAAAGTGAGAATGGTTTCATTTTTACACAAGCTTGAAGCATGAGAAAAAACTTTGCTTGGATTTGGTTTCATTTTTACACAAGCTTGAAACGGAAACAAACTATGCTTGGAATAAGTTTGCATGCCCCCGGCATAATGACTCAATTCAAGGTACATGCCCTCCAGCTTCATTTTATGCATCTAAGTGGATGAAATGAAGGTTCACTTACAAGATCAAGTGAAAGACTCAACTTGGATTTTACGAGATCTAATCAAAGACTCGAATTGGAAGGGGATTTGTTTCATTTTTTAACGAACTTGACACAAGACAAGGAACTCTGCTCGTCCCTTGTTTCATTTTTGAAGGAGATTGACACAAGTCAAGGAACTCTACTCCATCCCTTGTTTCATTTTTTAAGGAGCTTGACATAGGACAAGGAACTCTAATCCATGGAGACCTATTTCATATTTTAACGATGTTGACATAGTAAAAGAACCATCCTCATATCCCTTGTTTCATATTTTAAGGAGCTTGACACCGTACAAGGAACTCTGCTCCAATCCCTTGTTTCATTTTTTAAGGAGCTTGACACAAGACAAGGAACTCTGCTCCAGGAGACCTTGTTTCATTTTTAAATGAGCTTGACACAAGACAAAGAACTATGCTCGTACTCTTCATCATAGACCAAAAGAGGCCATGGCTTCCAAGAGGTTCTCATCAGATGGGAGAACAACATTCTGGAAGGGATACATGTCCAGGGATCCAAATGAAAAATCAGGCTCCAGCGCACCCAATACATGGCGTACTATATCACCTACTAGATCATTAGTAGATCTGGGCATGGAACAAGTGGCCACGTAATTAACCTGTGGCGAGGGTGATACCGCTTGCACATAAGAACCATTCAGGGATGGTGGTTGAGTAGGAGCTAGTTCAAGACTAATGAATGTAAGTTGATCAATGATCATAATGTTTCCTTCATGCGGGAAACACATCACTCGAAAAAGAGAAGAAACAAGAGCTCCCATGACATAAACATAGTCATGGCCAAGGAGTAGATTAAAATCTAAAGGGCCTTGGACAACCATCGTGCCTATATATAACGTCTTTCCTCCCAAATTAATAGGCAACTTAGGAAGGATCCCTAACGGTTGACTGGTCCTTCTGTTAAAAGCTAACAAATTATGGGTGACAGGGACAAGCTGAGGAGAACCTAGAGCTTGCCAAGCAGTCGAGGATAGGATTCTAACAGATGCACCCTCGTCTATGACTGTGCTAGGTACAGCCATATGGTAAGCTTGCATTGTAATCTGGAAAGGTACATAAGACGAAAGGCAATATCTTGTTAGTCGACTCCAATCAAAAGAAGTGACCAAACTACTTGGAGGGGGTTTCATAGGAACATGAGAGTTATTCTCTTGTGCTATAGGAATTGGAGAACTACTCTCATGCACCTCAAGAACAGGATGATTTCCCTCCAATTCAGTTGAAACTGAAGAAACCAGAAGAACCTGAGTGGTATGAGGTTCACTCTCTACCAGAAAGGTACGGTTAATTGAAGGTGGAACCAAGTCTATCGGTTTCTCAACCAATGATGGGTCGAGAACGAACTCATGAGACTCACTTTTAGAGAGAGTGGGGTTGACCAAAGATGATTTTTGACTAATCGCTGGATCAACTATTAAAGGATCATGGGAAAGCTTTTGATACCCAGTTGGAAGACGAGGTTGAGAAGCTGTAAGGTTTTCCAACTCTTTGGAAGCTTCATCCATAAAAGGAAAAAGGTGAATGGGATGATTACCTTCACACAACTTATAGGGAAACTTGACTTTTCACTTTTTCCCATGAGCTTTACTATTACTAGTTGAGGGTTTGTTATCAGCATGATCACCAGACACTGATGATAAAGGTCGATGTGAACCTGAAGACCACACTTTTAGTACCTTGGCAATACTAGGACAATTCCGAAGAAGGTGGTCACCCTTACATAACATGCAAGGGAATTTTACTTTTCAGGGCTCCTTGGAAGATTTTTCTTCATTAGTTGCATCCATAGAAATGGTTGCTTGGTTTCCCCCTTGGTTATTTTGCTTCCTCTTATTCGTCCTCTTCTTCTTCTTCTTAGCTTCCTAGTTAATAGAATCTAGGCTTTCACCACACAAAGAGGAAGAATGTGGTGAATAAATAGGCGAATAAGGCGAGGGGTCAACTTTAAGATCAACATGATTTTGATGTTTTTCAGGTGGAGAAGAACTTGGCTGAAAAGTAGTTTGGACACTCGGAACCACCGAGGTTGAAAATAACCAAACTGGAAGACCAATGGTCAATAACAATGTAAACTTTGAAACGTGAACTATAAACTTAAAACGGGAACTCTAGCCAAAAAACCCCGTAAAAACATCAAAAACAGTGCTAAAAACGAAAAGTGTTGATGTTGGAATAACACCTCTTTTTTTTCTAGGGTAAATTTTCAACATGTTTTAAAAATGGTGGTGAAAACCAATTTTTTGTGCAAAAATTGTCCAAAAAACACCCTCAAAACGAAGTGTTGATGTTCGAATAACATTTTTTTTCAATGGTAAATTTTGTACAAAAAACACCCTCAAAACGAAAGGTGTTGACGTTGGGATAACAAAAAAAAATTCAAGGGTAAAATTTCAACATTTTAAAATAATGGCGTAAAATATTTTATCATGACTCCAAAAAATATTAAAATTTCAAA
>APFE030373570.1:154664-223462 GCA_000404065.3 Pinus taeda
ACTAATCAACATTTAAAAAAAGAAAAATAAAACAACTTGAATATTCGTTAAGTAATCATAATTTTAAAAAAAATTGGACATAATAAATTTTGAAGTGTGAAAAATAAGTCCTCTAAAAAAAAGGTATGTTGCATCTACACGTTTCAAATCAACATGAAAATCACTAATATTTAAAAACAAATATTTATATTTGATACATAAGAAAATTTAAAATGTCAAAAATATGTTCCCAACAAAAAGAAGTGTATTCTGCTAACCCACTATTGAAAATCGGGTCACATTTTTACTACCCCTACGAAACAGGTAATCGTATCGGTTATTTAAAGTGCCAAAAACTATGCTCTAAAAAAAATATGTGTGTTCTGCATGGCCCCTTTTCAAAATCGGGTCAATTTTTTGCTATCTCTACGAAACGGGTAACAGTATCAGTTCTCGTTTCAAAGTTTACTTTGTTTCAATCCAGGAATGGATAACATTGCCATATAAGGAGCACCAGTATCTCCAAAAGAAAGAAAAGGACTAGGATTCCCATCATAGGGGTTTCCTTAACTGGTAGACTTAGGAAATGTTGCCATTTGTATCAACCTAAGATCTACTAAGGAGTATTTCCACAGGAAGGATGTTGTTCCACGTCAATTAATTTTATAATTTGAAACAAAAAACTTTGCCTTTTCATGTTTTAAGAGTCGAGAAAAGGATGAAAATGTGACTCTAGTCGCTTTCGTTGGTTTAGCGAGCTTGAAAGGACAAGTGATCTTTTCAGATTTAAAGAATCAGAAAAGATCGAAATGACTGCTCAGGTGAATCTAGGTAAAAGGAGTACCAAGTAACTGTGAATTGTAATATACATCTCAGCAAATAAATTTACCAAGGACTTGATGTACGTGCAGGAAATCTCCCCGAATTTTGTGTTCAGTATATCATGTTTACAGGGCGGCAAACTCAGCTTCCATGGATAAAGGTTTGCAACCTATGGGGGTCTCCCTTTATATACTCAATGATAAGGGGAGCACAAACCCATGCTAGTGTTGTCTAGTGCAAAAGCGAACAACAGCTGCTAAGTATTATAGACGCGGAACACGTCTCTAGCCTAGACCACTAAGTGTGAACGTTAATGTTTCAAATGCTCCTAAGATTAATTGATAGATTTTAAGTTTATCTTCAATTAAGTTTCAGTTTTTGGCTCAAAATGGTGTCACTTGAAAACCTATGATGCAACTATATGAGAAAAGGAAAACATTCATTTCAATGAAAGCTAAATTAATCAAGGGAAGAAATTTCAATCAAAATGTGAAAAAGAAATCTAATCATTCATTTCACTAAATGCAATGCCAAAGTAAAAATTATTTCCACTTTTAACTATCCTAAATGCAACTTTTCGAAAGTAAAATGATTTTGACTTTACTAAGATGAATTTATATGAATTATGATTTTCTTTTTGTTTTGAATGATTTGATGCACCTAATACAATTTTTTAGCTTTCAATCATTGAAAAATGTGATCTATTTTCAATGGTGAATCTCAAAAAATAACTTTTCAATGCAACTAATCTAATGCAGTTTCACGAAAAGTAAACTTCGAAATACAAGCTAAAACAAATGCAAAATGATGTTTTCAATGATTTCCACATAAAACAACACTCAATCAATCAGCAAAACAAACATCTCAATGACACTAACAAGCAAAAAATGATGACCAATTGACCATAAACCCTAGAACTCAGTCAGATTTCACTACAAAGCCAACGAGACAAATTTTGCAAATTAATCAGGACAATCAATCAAAACATTGACAAATCCAAGCATACATTATGGGAAAAGACATTAGGGGCAAAGGCACACCGGATTCTACAGAAGAAATCTTAAAAATTATCATATTCAAGAATCATCGCTGCGTTATATACCCAAACCCATGATTATTTCTACTTTGCATAGGCAAACCCACTATGGTATCACTACTTTGTATAGAAAAAGTAGTGATGATTTTAGCATGACCAAAAAATGAAGATTTTTTTTTTCATTGCGTCTGTAAGGGTAAAAACTGCGATGCCATCGTGACTGTAAAGGTAAAACCTGCGATGGGCAAGGAATATGGGAAAAAACTAAAAATATTCCAAGAAACAATCCAGACTTAGCACTCTAAAGCAGTAATCAATGATGGTATAAACCCATACTGATGCAGACAAGATGAAAAATCGACAGTTGGTCAAGCTAGTCAAAAGATTAGGGTGAAGGGTTGGAAGGAAAGGATCATAGGCTTCCCAGCGGAGTCGCCATTTTGTTGACAAGGTTAATCCTCTCTGCTGACAAAGACGATCCCTCTATCCCAATTAGTGGGTCTAGCAACTGACATGAAAATCAACCTAGACATATTCTGAGATTATAATTAAAAAGTAGAACGAGAAAGATGACCTGCCTCGTTCTGATGCTGTTCTGATTTCCTTTATTGAGATACTCGAACTACTTGTGTCACAGACTTGTTCCTGCTTCTCTCAACGCTTATGTACCTGCATAAGTATTCAAGAGACAACAAAGCATGCCAGAACCAATAGCAAATCCAATAATAACCTACTTACCAGATCAAGGAATGCCAAGCTAATACATACATGACCATATATATTTTGGGAACATGAACTAGTAGTTGTATATTATTTAAAGAATAAAAGTAAGCTTACAACCATAGCCTTGATGTTGAAAGGCTCTCCTTGAGTGGTAATCCAAGTCCAAGCCAAAAAACTCTCCAAACACTCCTCCAAGTCTAGTGAATAGCCTCTAAGCACAAGCTCAGGATAGCGCTGCAAATGGACATAGACCAACCATTTGGTAATGGGAGAGCAGGAATTTATAGGCTGGGAGAGGGAGTTAGGAATCCTCCAAATATAGGATTAGGCCAACATCTAAAGGAGGTAACTCATAGGGATAAGAAAAAGAGGTCAAGTTAGGATGATTCGACCTCATCTATGCAAAACCACCTCCATCTCACCACTCTAGAAGCTTCTAGATCACGAATCTTCTCATCCTTTTTGGAAAAATTACCTTTTTGGGATCATCTTGGGTATGATGGGAATAGCGCGAAGAAATCACAAGTCAAACATGGTGCAAAGGCGACCATCATGGTTTTTAGCTTCATGAGAGCGATGACCCTCATTTTAGGGTTTTAAGAGTTATTTCTTCAGGGAAAGCTCCAGACATTCTCCAAGAAAAGTTAAAGGAGGAATCTGAACTCTATACATAGATGATTATACTGTATAATGATCATGTTTCGGGCACTTCAGGGTATGTCACATGGAAGTTCAGGAGGCGTGACAAAATACAGTGTAATAAGCAAAGTCAAGTAGAGTAAGGTGAGGGGGAAAACCTTAACAAGTATGTCAGAGGTATACATAACATACTTCTTTGAAGGAACAACCTCTTATGCTCTCAATAAGTCAATATCCCTCTTCCACCTCTAAAATAAATAAGTTTTTGCGCATAGTTTAAAAAAAATAAAAATGAATAAGGCAAAAGAAGAGAAAGGCTTCCTACACAGGGAGGTGATGAAAGTAACTCGGTCGGGGTATTGACTAGGCTCGCTAGCAGAGGAGTGATGTTTGTGTTCCTATGTAACTCCGTTGGGGTACTGTCCGAGCCTGCTAGCAGCGGAGCAACACCAGAGATGAAACTTAAACTCTGACAGTCATATTACTTGTGCGCAAATATACCCCTCATCCCCAATCAAAACAACTAAGTTGACTTGGCTTTGAATGTGTGTTAACCGATCAAAATCATGGTAGGTGCTACATCTTTCAATCAAGCTAGTGTCGAAACCACGATGATCAAACAATCAAACAATACTTCCGGAAGGGTTAGACTTGTTTTTCATGAAACAAGATCCATTCAGAGCGTTGGAGTTCTACTAGTGTGTTGCTAAGTGTTGTAGCAGCTACAACCACCCTCCAAAATTTTGGCTCACATGCAAATTTCAGAGCCTACCTTCAATCCTACGATCGATCATCCTTGGTCACTTATTAATAAGTTGATGATTTTGAGCTCCCCTCCTTGAAACTAAGAGTATTTCATGTTCTCATCTTTATGCAGCATATGTCATTTTCAGACATAGGGGTTGTTGTTTGTCATGCAAAGGGAATGTTGTTTTGCTTCAAGGGAAAGAATGTATGCATGAGTGGTTGTCATCACATAGACATGTTTCACACTCACTTCAAGCACTCTTGTCACGAAGGTTTTTGCATCAAGAAAAGTATGCCTTATGCATTATGGATGGTCTACGTTGTGTCACTGAGTGCCCATGTGTGATCACAATCAAATCATATCAATGTTTACATATGTTTCACTGATCTCACACTTAGCCATTTTCCCGAGCAACCTAGCCTCATCCAACATCCCGGAACTGCGCACTTTGCTTCTGCAAACATCAAGCTTCCTCCCTTGCCTGCTGAAACCCTGCAGTGCACAGAGACACCAACCTCCCTTTCCTATTAAAACCCCGCAGTGCGTAGAGACACCAACCTCCCTTGCTTGCTAAAACCCCACAGTGCACAAAGACACCAACTTCCCTTGCCTATTGAAACCCCGCAGCCCACAGAGACACCAACCTCACTTGCCTATTGAAACCCCGCAGCCCGCAGAGACCCTAGCCAGCACTACTCTACAAAAATGCGTAGAGCAGTCAAGCAACCAACACTACTCTCCATAAATGCGTAGAGCAGTCCAGCTGCATTGCACTTAGAAATTGCGCAAAGGTGTTCTCCCAGGACCCCCACCCCGTAGCAGTGTCATGTGCCTCAAAACTATAAAATGTTGTCCAAGTTGCCTTGTCTGTCTTGCATGCAGAAACCGCGCAGATGGACCTCCTAGGGCTTCATCCTAGCAGCAATCATTGTTTGCTAAAATTGCACAGATCTACCTCTCTTGGACTACACGAAAAGGTAACATGTTGAAATCGCTTTCAAGGAGTTAAGGAGAAGGACCGAGGAACCAAGTAATGGAAAATATTAGGACCGCAAGAAAACTTTGTTGAATGCATGATCATCTTGAGGGTAAGTATGGTAAGTAAAGAACACCTTTCGAAGTACACCTCTTAGTTGATTTTGCAAGACTACTTGTCATTTTCATATCATCATGTCCTCAATAACATGCATGTGCACAAACACAAAAAGTTATTTTATGTGTTTCTTCTACATGTCTTGCTTCTTTTTCACTTGTTCGACCAACTGTCATCTTTGACATGTTGATTGTTATGTCATGCTTGCAACCTTGTTCTGGTGATGTTGAATATTTCATTTGAGTTGTGTTCACTATGTAAACATCTATCGCACTCACACGTGATGTTGTAAGTACTGTCGCGCAAGCGTCATTGTGGTCATCTAAATGTCTATCATAAGTGTCACATTTATCGCTTGCATCTGTCGGCCAACCATACTAAGTGCATGTTGTCTTGATGGTTCGAGGTGTCTTATCGTCAAGTCATGTTGAGTGTGTGTTCGTAAGGTCATACATGTACTAAATCACTCATTCACACACTTAGTCATTTTGTCGAAACCCTATTAACCAGACCACCCTCCAACAACTGGACCTCCGCTAAGCTGCATTGTGCAATCTCAGTCCTCAGTGATCATGTAATCCTAGCAAGAATTACGTAGAGCTTGAGGTTGTCTCCCAAGAAGTATGCACTGCATAATCCTGGAATCAACCCGACTGACTTTCACCCAGAACAACGCAAAAGTTGCTCAGTAAGTCATCCCAAACTGTGATGCTTGCAAGCAAATCCATCAAGCCTCCAGCTCGTCAACCGGAGGGTTTGACCATGTGGTGACCCTGGGCCTCACTCCTCAAAAATATTGTGCAAAATCTGCCAAGAATGCTTGCTTCTGTTGGCTGATGAAACTAGGCAGACTTGCCGGACAGACACCCACTGCATGTCACTACAATGCCTTCAAAAATTATGTAGTTTTCTCATCCAGTTACCTTGTCAGTTGACCTACTGCTCCTAATGAAAACTGCACAGTTTTCATAGGCAGTCTCCTAGTTGCCTAGCCCATAAAATGCGCAAGGATGTCCAACAAGCCAGCCTCCCATCTCTGTACAGTTTTGGCCAGTAGCCTCTCGCAGCCTGCTGCTAGCCTCCCCCGCGAATCTGCACAGTTTTCATTGCTAGTCTACCCTTTCTACATGCACTATCTCCCTAGAAATATTGCGCATGCATGCCCTCCAATCGAGCTAGATCCCGTGGATAATCATTGTTGATCAAATTTCCCATCTTAGCCTCCCAGTGACATCTATGCAATTTTCACTGACACTGCCTGGAGCCTGCATCCCGACTCGAAATGTGCTTTATGCATTTCCAAAGCCTTGTCCTTTCTCCCAGTCACCTGCACCAAAAGAAAAAGATAATGCATCATGGTAGAGTAGGATATTTATGGATTTGATGTTGTCTAGCCATGAATGATTGCAGATACAGCTACATGGATGAGACATGGCGCAACGATGAATGCGATGAACAAGAAGCGCATGCTAGGAGACTTCTTCGCAAGTGGACGAACACTTGAAGCATACCAAGTAGCATTCGAAGGAGACACATGCACATGCATGAACTATCAAGCGAACACTAAGACCATCGAAGACTTTTCACACCTTTCCATGCGGAGATGAAGCTATGATACACAAAGAGCACTCTCATCACTTAGCAGCACTGCAGCTCGACATGGACACCACCATCAGCATGGACATACCATCATTGTCATGGCGAGTCATGTCATGAGTCATCTTAGCCACGTCACTACTATGGGTCATACTGTTGTAGTCAATGTAACGTAACGTGGAAGTCCAAGAGACCCACATGTAAAGTTAGAGTGTCATGTAAAGTTGAGGAGTCATGTAAGTCAAACAGTCATGAGGGAAGTCAAATAGTCACAAGGGTCAGTTTCACCCTTGGCTATATATACCCCTCATTTGTACATGAAAAATATATTTTGACCTTAGCTCCTCCCACATAGCATTGAGAGTCTGTAATGCTTTCTTTGAGGAGCGAGCAGTGGCTCCAACGCCCCGCAATCGGAGTTAGTGATGTAATGTTGTACGGATGTGTCTTGGAACTTTCATTTAATTCAAAATCTTATTAACAAGCCAGCACGTTTTCACACATATATTGTAATTGTTTGTAAGATAGTTCTTTGGACACTTGTAATGCATGTTGCTTTAACCCATGTTAAGATAGTTGCACTGTTTCAGTTATTCTAATACATATGCTTACGAAAATGTGTTGTATAAGTTGTTAACGTTGTCTCAGCCGTGTGGGCTATCCCGCCGAAAACTCGAAGATCCATTCGTGTAAACTTGTTTTAACCCTCGTCGCACTCATGTGGACTATTTTGTTGGGTGTTGTATGTGCTATTTGTTCACCTTCTGTTTGTGACTGTTGCATCTTTGTGGACTACTCCGCCGGAAGTTGTGAATGTCCTATTGTGTTATGTGTCTCTAGTAGAGTTTGGACTACTCCCTTTCAACCTAAGACTCACTTCCACCCTCTCCCTCTATAGTGAAATAACTTTGACACAAGTAACACCAAGCACTCACTAGGCACGCAAACCTCATTGTTCAAAGACAAAGAAAACCACTCTCACGTGTTGACAAGCAAGAGCTAAGGCATATCTTTAAGATAATGGCAATCGGGCCATCATCGCGGATGGGACTCCTACACCAAATGGTGTGAGGTCTAGTTAAGACTTCATATCGGTGAGATCCCATGAATTTTGATGGGTCTAGCATTGTCAACAGGTTATAAGTACATGTTGAAGCATCAAGGGTTAATTGAATAAATTGTAAGTAGCTATGTTGTTTACTTTTCCTCATTTTAAAATTAATGGAACAATAAGAAAAATTTATGTTAATTATATCTATGCTTTTTCATGGCATATTAAACATGCAGGAAACAATATATGGAATGGAACCAATGGAAGAGATTTTCAGTCAAGGCATGGAGCATGGCTTCGAAAGAATGTGTATTGTTTTTGAGGCACTTTCTTCCATGGTACACTTTTTGATTTAATGTATATTCTACTATATAAATGGAAATGTACTTATTACACTTTATATTTATGTTTTTAGATGGAATAGGAAGAGGCACATCAAAACAAAGTTGATCAAGAAACATTACGTTAACAATTCAAGAACAATATCACCTACAATTGGTGAATAAATGAGACATGCACATTAGTTAAGTGATGATAACAATTCAAGCAATGAATGATAGTTAATATAATTGAATTTTACTGCAAGTTATATGTTTTTGAATATTTCCCTCTGAAAATCAAGGATTTTGTTTAATGTACTCAAGATATTGTCACAATTTCGTGATGTGGACATGTTAGTAATAAGTGTAGCAATTACATATTGAGACATTTTGTTTAATGTATTGGACGTATGTCCAACTTGGATGTTGATAGGTTATCAATAAGTGCAACAATTACATATTGGCTACATTTTGGATTTTGTGGACCTTTACATAATGCTTTCCATAGGAAATCTCAATTTTCATGAAAGAGCATGTATTTCAACAAATGAATTTTCTCAAATGAGTTTCTTATTTTATTGCATTGTTCACTGTTGTAAAACATTATGTTGCTAATGAATTAATATATGGATTATTTACATTCTTACAATAACAAAGTTGTGATTTATTGGATAACACACATTAATGTAATCATTATATGAAAACACAATAACTTAAATATAAAAATCAGCATTATTATACAAAATATTTAATTTTGAGATAATTAATTGAATTTTTGTTTTGAAAAATGAATTAAAATATATTCTCTCAAATCAATACTAAGATTTTTTTTGTATTCTTTTAAATCCACTAAATAATATGTGTCATAAAAATAAAAATCGATGTGTTTTAATAATGAATAAGCATCATTACTTTCTATAAATATACGCATTAGTGCTTAATAACAAATAATGGTGTCGACATCTCACATCAAATGTTCCAATTTCATAACCCTCTAGTGAAAATGGAAATATAGGTACTTGTGTCATTATTGGTACAATACAAAGCTCATTAAGCCCTAGCATTACATCAAGGTGTATCGGCATCAAGAATTATGAAAATAAAAATAAACAACTAGTGCATAAAAAACACATGAGCACCAGTGTGCCATAAAACAAAAAGTATGATCTATTGCATAACAACTATACAAACACTAGTGTGTTATTAAGAAAAAAAGATGGTGTCAATGTCGAATAATTATACAAGCACTATTGCTTTTAGTTTTCTTTATGCATTAGGTTGTGTTAACTGAAAATGTATTGGTATGTGTTGTTATAAGGAGCACCGAAAAACAAAACCTTTGCTAAAACTGCCACCCACCCATTTTTTTATGGAAGCCATACGTTAAAAGCTCCATTGGCAGAGGTTTCTTTTAAAATTTTCCCATTTTTTTTTAACGAAGTCGGTTGTTGTATTAAATCTGAAAAGAGAAGGCAGGAATTTGAATCTTGCGGTACATGACGATCTGGGATGGCTCAGGAGCGGAGGAGTTACAGATAGAAATTTTCTCCTTAGTCCTGGATGTCCTAGCTTTGAGAATTTTTGAACTGAGATATACTCTGGAAAATTGGAACAATAGAAATTTACATTTGCATAGCATTTCTAAAATATGATGACTTAGACTAGAAAACAGGCCGACTTGAGTCTGTGATCCTACACAAAGCAGACACAAGAGGGATCAATTCCATCGTTGACGGAAATTCCATCGTTGATGATTCCATCGCTGAATTAGTCAGTGTTGTAGATGGAGTGAAACTATACCATATTCCATCGCTGATGGTGACCTGAGGGCAGTTCCTGTTGATAGTGTTGTCCGAAGTGATGCTGAGAGGGCTGTTTCGGTTCATGCCAATGGCTGCAAAGAGTCCTCGACATTGCACAGCAGACTTCCCATTGCTCTGTCACAGGCGTTGTTGGCATGCCTGTCTGCTTGCTTGTTGAAGGAGCGAAGAATGTGATGAAACTGAAAATTTCCCATTGCCTGATGCAGGAGTTGGCAGCACTGGATGATCTGATGTAAGAGAGCATTCAGAGAGCTTTTCTTCTGAGTCATCAAATTGATTACTATCGAAGAATCTCCAAAAACTTTAGCTGATCTAATCCCTAGTCCGATGAGTTGTTTTAGCCCTTAATACAAGGCCAACGCTTCTACCCTGTTGTTAGAGATCTTCCCTAAACCCCATTCAAAATAGATAACATTCCCCATTGGCATTGGAGATCCAGCCCCCTACTCCAGTAATGCCTGGGTTTGACTTGGATGCCCCATCGAAAATAAGGCAGAAAGTATTACAATTTTGTAGCCAAGTTGCAAATTCCTCCTCTTTATACCTTATCTTCCAACTATGGGTTTCTTGATTGTGTTGATCTCTCTTAGTACTGCCATTCTGAGTGCTATGGTTTTTGTCTAACATATAGCTGATAAAACTCCTTTCTTCCACACTATACTGAGATGCATCAATGTTGCGATAAGTTTTAACAACAATTGTTTCAAGTGCTAGAATCTTGGCCTTGCTGCAAGCAAATATTGGAGTCGCGTTCTTGTCCTTGAAGATTTTTCGATTTCTAATGAGCCAGATACTCCATAGCATGGTGTATGGAAGAGCGTTCCAGACCCTCTGCGCTAAGTTGCTCTTCTTATTTTTCCAAGGGCAGTTCTTTTTCCAGTGATGAATCGCGTCTCCTATGGAATGCTAGGAAATGCCAGGGAGGTTGACAGTGGGATACAGTTCTTTCCAGCAGTCTATCCCAAAGGAACAGTCTACAAAGAGGTGTTCCATGGTTTCTTCCGCAGCGTAGCAGTTGGGGCAGCGTGATGGTCCGTTGATCCCTCTCTTTTGTAAGTTCTCTGCTGTCAAAACTTTTCCTTTTAGCAAGGTCCAAACAAAGAACTTAATTTTTGGAAGAGCCTCTGACTTCCCACCATTTTCCAGTGGTTCCATATTGGCATGGGAAAGGTATTGTGGCAAATGTATTGGTGAGCTACTTTCACGGTGTAGTCTGAGCCAGTAAGGTCCCATCGAAAGCCATCCAACTCGTTCTTTTTTACGGGAGCTTTGATGTGGAGGAGAGACTGCATAATCGAAAGACTAGGTTTGAGAGCGATGGGAACATCAGGAAAAGACCAACCAAGCCATAGATGGGATAGAGGATCCCAGCTGGAAATTTGATTCAGGTAATGGATACCTTTTCTGTTGAGATAGGAAAGAATAGGAATGGTTTCATCATGACTGTTTATAGGCTGTTGTCCCAAGATTTTATTAGCTCCAATCTTAATGCTGGTTCCTCCTTTAGGCACTTTGGAAGTATTCTAGGCGATGAACAGAATGGCTTTTTTACATATGCGCCAGATTTTTGAGGAATCTATGTTGGGTATAACAAACTCTAGCAGGTGCTGTCTCGAGCAGTTCAAATATTTGATTTCCAAAACCCTTTTCCACCAGGAAGAAGACCCAGTGATGAGCCTCCAAACGATCTTCCCTCCGAAGGCAAGATTAAGAAATTTGGGGGGTCTAACTCTGAGACCTCCTCTGTCCCGGGTTTGGATGACTTGTTTCCAACTGACTAGATTGAATTTCTTTTTATCGATTCTCCCTCCTTGCTAAAGGAAGTGGCGAAGGATTACATCCATTTTGTTATGTAAGGAAGTTGGGGCTTGATGTAAGGAAAATCGATAAAAGGGGAGAGAGGTAATACCAGATTTAAGGAGGATGAGCCGACCTGCTGGTTTGAGCCAGGCTAAGCCCCACTGCTGCACTTTCCGCTTCACTTTATCGATGATGATGTCCCATGTTCCTGCCTTCAGAGGTCCTATGCTTACAGGCATACCCAAATATGAGAAATGCATCCACTCAAGGTTGCAAGGGACTCCAAAAATATTTGCGATATTGTGGATGGCCTAATTTGTTGCATTCCATCCATATATACAGCTTTTTAACTGATTAACCAAACCTCCCCAGTACCCCATAAATTTTTCAAGAAGGATCTTGAATCTCCTTGCTATAGTGGTGGAGGCTCCTCCAATTAACAAGGTATCATCTGCGAAATGAGAGTGATTGATATTCTTGACTCCATTTCCGTATTTGATTCCAATGATGAGGCCCACTCTTCTATTGTAGTCCATAGCTTGGCTGAAGGATTCAGCCATAAGGATGAATAAATACAGGGAAAGGGGGCAACCTGGTCTGAGACCCCGGGAGGATTGAAAGGCTTTTCCCAGTCTGCCATTTACCAAGGGGGAGATCCAAGGCCCAGAAATGCAGGCAGCAATGAGACTAATGAAAGGCATCTCAAATCCCATCTTTTTTAAAACAACAATAAGGAAGGAATGCTTAACTTTGTCAAAGGCGTTAGCAAGGTCGAGTTTAAGGATAAACCCTTTCTCCTTCCTAGATAGGCTCGAGTTAATGGCTTCTTGGACTAAGAGAATGGAGTCAGTAATTTGTCTGTTGGCCAAGAACCTTCCTTGATTGTCCGAGATCAAAGAGGGGAGGAGGGGCTTGAGGCGAGAGGCAAGGATTTTCGACAAAAAAATTTAGGAGGAGTTACAGAGAGAAATGGGTCTAAACCAAGAAAAGGAAGGGGGCTTGTTTTCTTTAGGGATGAGAGCCAGAAAAGTGGTGTTGGTGTATCCCCCTATTTTGCCTTTTCTCTGGATCCATCTGATCATCTTTGTCAAGTCCTTTTTGATTAAACCCCAAAAAGCCTTGTAAAAACAAATGGGGAATCCATCAGGCCCAGGAGCCTTATCAGGGTTAATAGACCAGATCGTTCTTCTGATTTCTTCCTCTTCAATTTCCTTTGTCAGGCTGTCGTTCATTTCCCTGGTGATTTCCTTGGGCAAGTATTGAAGAAGGTCACCATAGTCCTCTTCTCCTTTGCTTTTTGTTAGAAGCTCTCTATAATAATCAGTGGCAGCACTTTTGATGGCTTCTTTGGTGTTTTGTTGTATACCTTCATTGTCCAAAATTAAGTGTTGGGTTGTGTTATATTCTTTCCACGACTAACCTACGTAGTGAACGGGGGGGTTAGAGGGGGGGGGAGCCCCCTCGTTGCGCCGATTGCGCAGCGGGGGGGCGGCAGCCCCCCCTGTTGGGGGTTGAGGGGGTGGGGTAGCCCGTCTACGGGGGTTCGGGTAGCGGCTCCGAAAAAGAGAAATAAAAATAAAAATAAATAAAAACAAAAAAAAAGAATGGAAAAAAAAAAAAAAAAAAAAAAAAAAAAAAAAAAAAAAAAAAAATGACACTATATTAGGTTGGGCAAACCTACTTTATGGTTTTCGTCCATTGTTTTTGGAGCGATGGTTTTCGGTCATGGTATTGGCTGCTTTCAGCATGTATATTATGTTTTGTAACATGAAAGGAATATAATGGGAAATCAAGCTGGTAGTCTCGGTTTTGAGATCCAATGGGAAATATCTGTGTATATGTGTTTTATGTGTTATGCTCTCGCATTTTTATTTTTCCTGTGATTTAGAATTCGTATGCAAGTAATTTATGTACGGGGTTAAAACCTACATTAAGCTGACATTGTTCCTGAGTTTTCTTGTCGTGGCCTATTTGTGAAAAAAGGCAATATATTTGTCACCGCCTTGAAGCCAGAGCTGCCTTGACTTTAGTCTCCATTTTAGCTCTTATTCTTTGTTTATGTGACTCAACTATGCATAGAGTAATCCTTCTTGCTCCTTATTTTGTTGAGAGAGGCCCTGAACCTCTATTGTTCTTTGAATGCATTCAAGTTCAGTCTTAATTTTCTTTTTGGTCTGTTCAAGTTCTTTGTAGTTGGTTCTAGCCCATTCTTTGATGACCTGTTTGGTTCTTCTCAGTTTAGATTCCCATATGAGACCTGGTGAGCCTTCGACGTGCTGGTTCTAGGATCCCTGTACAATTTCTCTGACCGCCGGATCCCAATTCCAAAGAGGACTATATCGAAACGGGATTGGCCTGAGAGGACAGTGAGCTTCCAGCGTAAGTGTGATGGGGTAATGATCAGAGTTTGAGGTGGATAAAATGCTAGCATACCCCACAGAAAAGGAGGAGAGGAATGATACATTAATTAAGAATCTGTCCAACCTTTCCATTATATTGTCGTTGCCAAGCTTGCAATTGCTCCAGGTGTACCTGCGATTTTTTGGTACAACGTCCACCAGTTCATGATCTCGGATAATTGCTTCCAAACGACCTCTGGAAGGGTCAGGCGGAAAGCAGCCTCCCCTTTTTTTGTTGGGATGTAAGATCAGGTTGAGATCGCCTGCCACTATAATGTTTGAAGTCGTTTCTATACCGATAGTTGCCTTTAAATCGTCCCAGCAACTTTCCTTTTCTCTGTAGTGGTTGGGGGCGTAGACATTGTAGACAACTGTTGTTTGATTATCGATTTTGTTTTCCAGGACCGTTCTGATCCAATGCTGATGTATATTAACTGTTGTGCAGTTCCATTTGTTGTGATTCCAAAGGGTGTCAATTCCACCGGAGGCTCCTCTTGAGTCACTAATACATCCTTTTTATTGTTTCTACTGATCAATAATTCCTTTTATTTCTTGCTGCTCTAGTTTTGTCTCCTGAATCAAAATTATGTCTGGTTTTTCACTATGAATAAGATCTCTGAGGGCTAATACTTTTGAGGGGTGCCCTAGACCACTGCTATTCCAAGACAGCATTTTCATCATTGGGTGACTGGTTTACGGAGAGGTGCTCACCTCTCTTGTGTTGTCTCCTTCTCATGTTGCCCCAGGATGAAAGCTTCTATAGGGGTTTGGGTACCCATGACTATGTCTTTTTGAGCGTTCTCGTCTCTGTGCAGCTTGGCTGATTTTCTTCCAGGACCTGGTTTCTTGAAAGAGTCGCTAGAGGATCCATGATCTTTAGACGAGCTTCTGGTGAGCCTGGGGAGAGGGGGATCGAGAGAAGCCTGCGAAGGGGGGATCAGGGAGGGAGAAGGATCTGAATTTTTGGAGGGGATCAAGGGGAGCAGAGAGGGATCCTCAGGAGGGGGGTCGAGGAAAGATAAAACAAAGAAGGGGTTGGAAGAGGAAGGGAGGGGCGGATCAGGAGGGGCTTGAGCAGGAAGGGGCGGGGAGGATGAGGAGGGGCGAGGAGCAGAGGGAACAGGAGGATCAGATTCCAGAGGAGCTTTGGATGCTGGGGCAAACTTCTTCTTTTTGACTGGTTCCCAATGGCCTTCTTGATCTTCGTTCTCTGCAACAACAAAATTAGGAAATCTATTGGCAAAGTGGCCATATTCGTGGCATACCTTGCATTTAAAAGGAATCTGCTCGTAGTCGAGCTGCTGGATATGGCTCCATTTGTCCACTTTCAGTTTTATCACTTCAGGGAGTCCTTTGCCGAGATCCACTTGACACAAATCCTCGCACATGCTTGCATGTTTTCTTTCGGTTCGCTGTGATCTATGTATTTTCCAACTGCGTTCCCGATGGCTCGAACAGATTCATCTCCCCAGCAATGGAGAAGGAGATAAGGAAGACGAACCCAGACCGGGACAGCGCTAGTGACATCCAGTTCAAGATCAAAATCTGGTGTCCATTTATTCAGGTACAGGCCCCTGGAATCCATAAAATAGGGCCCATTTCTGAAAATTAGGTCCTTATCCTCTTTAGATTCGAAGTGGAATGTGAAATATCCTTTCCCACAAAACCTTATGGAGATCTTCCCTTGAATTTTATCAGTCCAGTTTCTTTCAACCCATATTTGAATGGTTCGGGGAGAAGGCTAGAGGCCTGTGAATTGGCCAATGAGGCCCTTTTCAGCCAGAGACAGAGCAGCCATGCGGGGCAAGACTGGAGGCAACTAAACCTCTTGAATCCCATCCAGTTTTTTCACAAATTTTGATAGGGCAGACCTAGGGCGCTGCGGAGGGAGCGATTTCACCAAGGCTGAGAAGGCGTTCTGCAGGTCCAATCCTTCCAAGGGGGGATCTGGAGGATCCATGGTTGGGCCAAGGCCCAGACGACCGATGGTAGTCGCAGTCAGTGGGCACGCGCAGGAGGCACAGCGTCGAGCAGCGCAGTCGAGATCTTTAATTCTCTTGAAATGGTATCAGAAAAATTATTTTCCCAATTATACAACATTAAAAGCTTCGAATTTTTTGCCTGGGCTGCATGTGAGAGTCTGCTACTTGACCTAGCGGGTTCCCTCTGCAACATAGTCGCTACTAAGCAGCCTCCTGTTGCTGGGATCTTAGAGCCTATGGGCCCCTTAGAGGAGGGCGACCCTCTACCAGATGGACTTCAGGAAAATGAAGAAGTTGCAGAAGGGTTTGCCTCCCTTATCGCAGCGATAGGAACTCCAAGAATCAAGCCAACAATAAACAAGTTTGTTAAAAAGCTCGATGATATTCCAAAAATATCCCTTCCTCTTGCTCTTCCTCGCAGAGCAGCTTTGTCACTCGCTGAATGTGGTCTAGTGGGTCGGTTCACTAGGCTATGGTCATCCCCCAAATCAATTCAAATATGGGTTGAAAGAAACTAGAGCTCAGCTATCAATGGGAAAATCGCAATAAGGTTTTGTGGAAGGGGATACTATACCTTTCATTTTGAAACTAAGGAAGACAGAGATCTGATCTTTAGAAATGGCCCATATTTCATGGACACCAAAGGACTATATATAAACCGATGGACCCCAGATTTTGATCCTGAAATGGATGTGCCAAGTGCAGTGCCAGTTTGGGTTAGATTACCCACCTCCTTTACACTACTAGGGAGATGAGTCAGTAAAGGCCATAGGAAATGCAGTAGGAAAATATATAGATCGATGACAACCGAAGGACAATATGCATGCTTGTGCCAGAGTATGTGTGGAAGTGGATCTAGAAAAAGGACTTCTAGAAGCGATAAAGATTAAGGTCGACCAATGGATGCACATACAACAGTTGGACTATGAGCAGATTCCATTCAAATGCAAGGTATGTCGTGAATATGGTCATTTTGCAAATAGATGCTCGAAAAAAAAAGAAAGTGAAAATGTTGAGGAACAAGAAAATAAATGGGAGCAAGTAAAAAGAAATAAACCCACCAACAAGCAACCCCCACCCACCATCTTCGCAGCCCCAGGAAACAAATGAAACTTCCTCTCCATCTCCCTCCACTACCATCCCCTCACACCTCACAAATTCACACCCGTTTGGGCCACTAGAAGATTCCACAGATCCCCCCTCACTAGATCCCCAATGCATTCTCCCAACCCCCTTACTCTCTCCACCATCCCTTCAATCCCTCGTTCCCCACTCTCTCTCCCCTCCCCCCCTCCCCCCCCGGGTCAGTGGATCATATCTTAACTAGAAACCAATCCAAAGAGACCATACAAATCAATGAACATAAAAAAAAGCAGGCAAAAAATCCAACAAAGAAATCAAGGATGAAGCAACGGCCAAAGAGATGGCTCTAGGTATTCAGCAGCCAATGGACTGTTTCCTTGGGAAAAATACAAGAAATAGTGAGAAAAGTCAGCAAAGAGGGAAGGGCATTGCACACCACCAAACCAATAAATAATGATAGTGGTCTCTTGGAACTATCATGGTCTGGGCACACCCTACAAAACACATGCAGCAAGAGACATCCTAATGAAAGAAGTGTCGGACATTTTCATGATCCATGAGACCAAAACAAACAATCAAGAAACTAGAAAAATTATACAAAAGTTAAAAAATTATGAAGGAATAGCTCTTGAGGCAATAGGAGCATCAGGAGGAATCTGCACCCTATGGGAAAAAAGGAAATGGGAAATGATAAATCAAAAAATTAGCAACCACTGGATTAAAACATATTTAAAGGATCTCAGTACAAAAGGAAAAGTACAACATCATAAATATATATGCTCCAAATCATTATAAAGAAAAAGAACAATGTAGGAACTCAGTAAAAGAAGAATTAACAGAAAGACAAAAGGGGAAAATAATTTTGGGAGGTGATATAAACTTGGTAAGAAATGTAGAAGAAAATTTTGGAGGGACTTATCATGCAGATTCGTCAAGAGAAGCTCTAGAAGAAATAATGGAGCAGCACAATCTAATCGATATCTCGCCAAGTAATGGGAAATACACATGGAGCAACAAGAGAGTGGGTAAGAACAATATAAAGGAAAGACTGGAGAGAATTTTAGTTCAAGAAAATATAGCAGCTGATTACACCTCTGTAAAATCCAAAATTATTCATACAACAGCTTCAAATCATAAGCCAGTAACAATTATTCTAGGTAAATTGGACAACCGAGGTCCTCTTTCGTTTAGATACAATTCGATCTGGGACAGCAATGAAGAAATTAGAAATCAAATCAAAGAGGTATAGGCACAAAGTGTTATAGGATCCCCCCACTATGTATGGGAAACAAAATTGAAAAATCTAAGGGTAAATCGAAAAATATGGGCAAGAGAGAATGAAATTAAAAAAAAAAAAAAAAGCAAAACAGAGCTGCAAAAAAAAATGGACAGCATTCAAGAAGAAAAATAAAATAAAGAGGAGGACAAGCAGGATTATTTGAAAGAAAAGGAATTATTTTGGGAAATATACAAGAAGAATAGAAAGGAAGAAGAGCTCAGATTGAAATCCAAATGTTTATGGCTGAAAGCAGGGGATAAAAACACTGCCTTCTTTCATAACACAATGAAAATCATAAGAGCCAAAAATCAGATATACCAAATTAAAGTGGATGGACAAGAAATAAAAGGAGTGGAGGATATAAAAAAAGCAGCACATAATCACTTCAAGGAGCTATTAACAGCTAAGGAACAGCCAGCAAATAATGAAGATTTTCTACATAACATCCAAAAAAAAAGTGATGAACAAAATTCAGAAATAAACAAAGAAAACTCTGAAGAAGAAGTGTTGGCAGCAATATGGAGTCTTTATCCAGGCAAGGCTTCGAGGCCAGACGGGTTCACAATCGCCTTCTATTGGCAGCACTGGAACATCATTAAAAAAGACTTCATGAGAATGACAAAAAATGTATTAAAAAAAAAGGGAGGAAATACAAAATCTTCATATCTGGCTCTCATTCCTAAGGAATCCAACCCAACAACTTTCAATAGATTTATACCAATATCTCTTTGCAATTCCTCCTACAAAATTCTCACAAAAATTATTGCCAATAGAATCAAGAGAGTTCTTCCTGAAGTAATCTCTGAAAATCAGGGCGGCTTTGTCCCCAATCGACAAATATTAGACAATGTGATTATTGTCTATGAAACAATACATACCAGCATCCAAAGGAAAGAGAAAGGAGTTATTGTAAAGCTAGACATGGCAAATGCCTTTGATAGAGTCAGCCACACATATCTAACAACAGTTCTTAGAAAGTTTGGATTCTCTCAAGACATAATCGAGACCATACAGGCTTGCATCTCAACCCCTTGGATAACACCACTAATAAATGGAAGACCCAGCAAATTCTTTCAGAGTTCAAGAGGGTTGAGACAAGGATGTCCCCTATCCCCTTTTCTATATATCATAATGGCAAAAACTCTAAGTGCAACATTGGAAAATCAAAGGAAAGAAAAGAAAAAACCACAGATATTCAAATTGCAAAAGGTGTCAAAAATATCAATCATTCTCTATTTGCTGATGATACTCTTTTATTAGGAGGGGCATCAAGTATAATAGCTATAAGATTTTAAAAAGTTCTGGATGACTTTCTTCAGGTTTCCGGAGGGATGTTACATAACTCAAAATGTAGAATATATGGTTGGAATACCCCACCAAGAATAATGCAGAACATCTCACAATTTCTCAAAATCCGAACACAAGCAAGATGGATGCACTTTACCTACCTTGGAATTCCAATAGCCAACTAGAATGTGAAAGCTGAAGTATGGAGCAAATAAGTGGAAAAAATGAAGGACAAAATCCAAAAATGGGGTATGATGTGGCTCAATATGGCTGGCAGGGTGATTATGATTAAGGCACTACTATCAGCTCTTCCAATATATCAGTATGCGATTATTTTGGCTCTAGCAAGCACACACAAGCAAATGGAACTAATCATAAGAAGATTTCTTTGGCAGGGAGGAAAACAAGAGAATAAAAAATTTAGTCTGGTAAAGTGGGATCAAGTCACACTTCCATATGAACAGGGAGGTCTATCTATACGCTTACCAAGCCTAATGAATGTTGCTCTAGGGATGAAAATAATATGGAGAATGATAACTGGAAGGGAAAGTTGGTGGAAAAAATTCCTCGCCACAAAATATTTGAATCATTCCATAACAAAGTTAATAACATACATCATTCATGTGAGGCCTTGCACACAAGTTTGAAAACTTGTAAATAAAATAATCCCCTCAATGAGGAATCATATATCTAAAACTTCGGGGAATGGGAAATCGGTGGCAATCTGGGATGACAAAATAATGGGAAAAGAACCCCTAAATCTACAATGGGACCTCCTTGGCATACAAAATTGGATGGCTAAAAGAAGGTTGAACACCCTTCATTCAATCTGAGCATGGGATCAACATAATTGGCATGAGTGGCAAATCCCAACAATCCCAATAAACTTAAAAGGACAATGGGAGAAATTAAAGCATCACCTCAAAGGGGTGACGCCCATAAGCATTGAGGAAGAGGACGAATATGTTTGGAACCCTAATGGAGGAGTATATAAGATCAAAACAGGGTATAAAGCACTTCAAGAACCACAAAACCATCAGGAGTGGAGTCTATGGAAAGTGGTTTGGAAAATTGAATGCCTCCCTAAAATCAAAGAATATAGATGGACTCTTCTCAAAGGATAAATTCTAATTACTGATAACTTTAAAAAAAAAATGAATTAAGGGTCCATCTAGGTGCATCATGTGCTTGACAAAGGAACAGTCAATCCAGCATCTCTTCTTGGAATGCAGGATAGCTAGAGAATTTTGGAAGCAAATTACAAGCCCATTGGAAATTAACTTAAAGTTCACACACACTCTCCCAGAATTTCATAAAACATGGGAGAAGAATTACCCTTACTCTACAAAAAACAAGGCTACAATAATCAGGCCTTGGAAACGCCTCCCAGCAATATTGTGTTGGCAGATTTGGCTAACTAGAAACAAAAGTATCTTCAAAGATCAAAAGCCAAGAACAGGTAAAATTTTATCAAAAACATGTAGTTTAGTCTCAAAAAATTATAAATTCTAAAGGAATGTTAGTCGTGGATCACAACAACCTTCAACAAAAGGAGAGAGATTGGATTGACAAAGCAATACTGGAAAACAATGGGAAAGCGGGACCAAAGAAAGCCCCTACAATAAGAAATTGGAAACTAAGGATGAGTGAAAAAGATCCTGAAGAGTGGAGGAGAAATCAAAATAGTTTCAATCTTTTTTTCGATGGGGCATTGAAAAACAACCTAGGAAAAGTAGGAGCAGGTGGAATGATAAGTGATCCAGATGGGAAAGAGAGCATCACATACGAATGGGGCCTAGGAAGAACCACAAATAACAAAGCAAAAGCATATACTCCTTTATTAGGCACAAGGATATTAAAAGAACATGGAATCCGAGATCCTATTATAATAGGTGACTCTACAATTGTTATTTAAGCAATGGTTAATAGAAAAATCCCCATTAATACGGCTATCAACAGAATATATCAGAGGATAAGAATAAACTTAAAAGGATTGGGGAGGATCTGCTTCAAACATGTTCTGAGAGAACATAATAAAGAGGCTAATACCCTCGCCATTAAGGCTACAGAAAGAGTAGCAGGAAGCATAAAGGAAAACAATTAAATTTATTGTATCTCCATCCCATGATTTACAACATCCATCATGATGAAAGAAGGAAAAAATTGGAAAAAGCATGAGAAAAATGGGAAAAATCATAATCAAAATCAAAAAAT
Source organism: Pinus taeda (assembly GCA_000404065.3). NCBI lineage: Eukaryota > Viridiplantae > Streptophyta > Pinopsida > Pinales > Pinaceae > Pinus > Pinus taeda. The sequence goes on from APFE030373570.1 coordinate 176,539, forward strand.
CAGGGAGAGTACCAGCAAATCAAAAGGAAGATTTGTCAACAGAGACACTCAATTGGTACCTTCAGGAATATAAGCAAAAAATCCAAAAATATCCAAAGCTCGCAAGCCAAGGATCACAAATATACTCTCTGCCTGATTCGAGTCGATATCTGTCATATCAATGTCAAGTTACATGAAACAAATGTGATAAAAAATTGCAGTTGAATAATCATATTCATCCACTGCAACAGGGCACGCATACTAGCGTTCACCAACAGGGCAAGTAATCTCAACGCAAGCTTAAATAACGATATAGCGAATAAAAATGCTCAGGTAGAAGTCTTCAATTCTTTGTGTCAAGCCATCAGGGAAGTAATCCCACAACCAGGCTCTCTTATTCACTCGGGCCACTTGTCATCCTATTGTGTGCTCACCGATAGTTCCTCAGCTATCCCCAAAATCTACAATAGCAAGAAGGTTTTGGTATCATCTAACAAGCCTTCTGTTTCCAATAGTACTCTATGTGTCCCTCCCTTGAATCATCATAGTATTCATCCCTGTGTCACTATATGCCATATTACCAAGGTATCTCCCTCTTTTTGAATTTTTCATCAACTCCTTCACCTGCCTCATCACAGCGCCGTCTCCATCAGCCGCTCAGCTTCCAGAAAATCCATGGTGGATATACCATCAACCAAGCATCATAGCATTTTATCAAAGCTAACCTAGTGTATCTCTTGGCTAACTGGGGCACATCTATGTATTTGTGAGCTAGCAGGCCGCATCATCTCAAGGACAGAGAAGTAGAGCAAAAGAAGCTCAGCAAGAGCACACTCAAAATGAACAAAAAAGCAACAAAAAACATAGCTACTCAGAGGATCAAAATGGAGTGTAATCCCATAGAAAGAGTGGCAAAAAATGAAAGTTGTCCAACATGTAGGGCAAACAGGATCATGATAGGAAGGTTCAACCAAGGACTCAAGCATCTCAGGGCGAAAATGAAAACAGAGTACATGTATAAACAAAGAGACATAGACAAGCATAAAGTTGAAATAATAGAGCTCAAAGACAAATGCAAGCACTTTGAGGAAGTTGTTGACTATATAAAGTTAATTAACCAGAGCCAACAAGGGGAAACCTCCACTAAGCAAAGCAAGAAGCGTCATCCTCAACAGGAGGAGTCAGTGAATCGGTTTTGGTGAAACCTTTTAATTTTATATGTACTGCAAGTTTATTTTAATTCTAGGACATTTTGTTTGGCAATATGCCAAGTTAGTCAAAGGAATCCATAGAAAATTGGCTTCAAGTGTAGAAATAGTGACTACACTCCCATTTTCAGCTCTACACTTGAATCCATTCCCCTTCGAATGTAAAAGAAGTTTGCTTCTCTCTTTCTTGTGATATAATCAATACCTGACCAAAAAAAAAAAAAAAAAAAAAAAAAAAGCTTCCGCTACAAGATGTTTTCCTTGTAGCAAATGTCCCTCTTTGTAGGAGCCATTATGGCATCATAACCTAGTTTAGTGGAGTACGACCGGTAATTGAATTATTCCTATTCTAAATTATTTCATCATATTCCTCTTTCGATCTGATATGCCCATACCTCAACTCTAAGATGTAATATTTCAAAACATCTAAAAAAGCACCATCTAACCCAACTTGAACTATAGTACTCATCCAACCCTGTTTTCAAATATTCAATTGGCCTTCATCAAGAAATTAGTTTAGAGTGATAATACCAAAACCTTGAAAATTTTGGATCGAAACATTAAGAATGAAGGGAGTATTAACATAGCTCATGATGACATTCACCCTTCTTCTGATACTAGAAGCATCTTGAATCTTCCTAGACAAGTGGTTGACAACAACTAGGAAGGCATGTCCCGATGTTTTCCATTGATTTAAGACATTTTGGACACTTTTAATTGAATTCCTCATCCAATACATAAGTGAAGCGAGAGCCATATATTTATCTAAATTGACTCTCTTTGCCACAACCCTCTTTAGTGATTAAATTCCACATACTCATTGCAATGAAGGATTGAACAAAATAAAAACACATTTTCATCCCAATCCATCCTTAGGATTGGAAATAAGTTGATTTCTTTCAAGATCATATCTTTTATCACTTTTTCCTCTCTAGGGGAAGTTAGAGAAGACTCTTCCAATTTTTTCTAGCACACGTTTTGGGATGTGTGATAAGGGATACCAATAAAATAGAATAGCTTCTAAATAAACTTTTTCAAATGATAATATACCTCCTATGTATAAAACCAATGACAACGCCAGAAGTGAATTTTGCATTTATTCTTACTTATCAACCAACCCTAATCAATGATACCATAACCATTGGAATTAAAGATAAATCTCAAATATTTTAATCTTGCTTGTAAATCCATAAATCTAAAATGAAATATTTGACTTAATCTTTGAAACACCACACACTTAAGAAATTTAAACTAATAATGGATTTGAGTAAATTTACCTCCATCCCCGTTACCTTGCAATATATTTGGAGAGGATCTTTGAAAATCATTGCTTCCCACACAAATGCATAAGTAAAAAAAAGTATGTCATCCATGAAGAGTAAATGTGTGATATTTTCTAAACCCCCTACCTTAATACCTTATATAGAGCTATCCCTTTTTTATGTGAGTAATACCTTGTTTAAACATTTAGCCACTATTAGAAAAGGATAAGGAGATAGAGAACAACCTTGACACAATCCTCGAGTAGGCTAACTAGATTTCTTAAAATTGCAAAATAAACAAACAACATACATGTCATAATCCAATTCATCCCTTGAAGATTGAAACCAATATGTATAGACAATAATCTCAAATAAAACAAACTAGATATATCATAAGATTTTAAAATATCAAGTTTCATAATGATACCATTGTAACATATCTAGCCCCCTAATGCCTCATTAGTGTTGTAGGGTAACCATACCCAACCCCCAAGGTGACTTTAGGGACATAGAGTTATAAAATTTTCTCATTCTTCAACCTCCTTACAACTCATTTTTTTTATTTCACCGTCATCTTCTAATCATCAAGAATATTCCAACGATATAAAAAAATTTCAAAACCGAGCTTTGGGAAACAATTTAGGCCCATCAAAATTATTCCTTGTACTACCATGTGGCACCACCTCACCGCTACACATCTACCAGCTCAAGCCATGGGTATGTGTATCTTCCATTCGCCCTTGGGTAAGGCCTTTGTTGGTTAAACTCACCAATCTCATTATGGTCGACTCAATATTGGGTCATCGACTAACGAATCTAGGTCTTCTGATATTTGTCATTTCCATCTACTAGTCACTAGGCCCCCAAGCCAACGACACCTAGTATACTTCTCTCTAAAAATAGTCATTTCCTGACACCCAACATCTTAATAAATGGATAGCCCATTAGGTTGGTCATTAGGCCACCAGGCCACTAAGCCCCTAATGAAAACCAAAGGATTTACCTAAACCCAATCTCCTGGAAACAAATGTCGATTATCTGATACATAAAAAGGCTGAAATGGTAATTAAACTCACCAATATCATTCTGGTTGACTCAATATTAGGTCATTGACTAACAAATCTAGGCATTCTCATATTTGTCATTTCCATCTACTAGTCACTAAGCCCCCAGGCCAACGAGACACCTAGTATACTTCTCTTTGAAAATAGTCGTTGCCTAACACCTAGTATACCATGAAGCCTCGTCGATGGCACCCTCAAAGAAATGAGAAATCAAGGGAAATCCTAACTCTCCAACCTCTTGTAGAAGTCGTCTACCTTGGTAGAAGTGGCGACACCTGCAACCTTCTTCCCCTTCTTATTCTCATCGTCTCCCTGCTTCTTCTTCGAACACTTCATTGAATAATGACCATAATCACCACAATTGAAACACTTCAACGTACTCAATCCTCATTTTTCTTGCCCTTCATCCTTGCTACAAGAGCCACATCATCATTAAAAGCCTTCTTCTTTGGATGAATATCCTGAGCTCATAATTCTTCTTGAATTAAGTCATCCCACAACTTGTTCCAATATGGTAGCTTCTCTCTGGCATTGATCCCTTTGATGAATGACTTCCATTCTAGAGTAAACGCTTTCAAATAAATCATCAACATCTCAAAATCTATAGCAGTCACTCTAATGGTAACAAGATCATCTCAACTTGAGAGAATCTCGTTAGATACAAAGTCACTCCTTCACCCTCTATCATCTTGGTCGCACTCAAATTATCCTGCAATACTAATTGTCAGTTCTCGTTCTTATTCTAGAACAAATCCTAAAGAGCTATCCACATCTCATGGGGAGTGTTATTCCCGGACAGATGAGGTATCAAAGAATCCTTGACACAATATAGGATGATTAACTTGGCCCTAGTATCCATCTCCTTGTGGTCAATTAACTTCTTGATCTATTTCTTGGAAAAGTCCCGGATCCAGTTTACCATTAGAACCAACTTGATCCTTTCCTTCCATGGACTATAGTTGGATCAACCCTTCCAATCTGTCCTCATATCACAAACCAACTGACATCTTTGACATTGTTATTATCTCTTCCAAAAAAATTTAACCAACTCCCCCTTAAGTTGTACTCATTGTGCACATTGATTCAGTGGCTCTTCAAAGTATCTTTGATACCATGTTGTTCTTCCACAACACTAGAGAATCTAGTTTAGGGTCTTCAAATCTCTAACACAACCAACTCAAATTCCACAACAAACTAATTTGGCCAATGGAATAAACACAACAGTTAATCAACGAGTGCACAATTAACAACTTTTTTTATTTATAGAAATTCTCAACCCAACGTCATTGCATTAACAATATTTAATATAATAGTCAAAGGCTACTATACCAGGGATCATGGCCCTCTTGCAATGTCCGGTAAAAGAATACAAACTAGGATTTTGTGTCAATAACTATGACAACTAATCTAACTTGAACAAGATAGAATTGTCCTACTTGTTTATGTAGTGCACTTTGCTGACCACACTTTGTCAACAGTCCAGGGAAGCATAATGCAAAGACATGAACATATTTTTTCATAGTTCAAAATCATCGACTAGCACAGTTTTATCATTGTAAACCCAATTTCTGCAAGTTATATTATAAATGATACTAGTATGACCATTTAACTATGTAACAACACCTAGGTAAACCTTTGATGTTGGAAATGGATAATCGATAGAGTTTTTCTTCCATCTTAAACCCCAAATCTAGTGTGGTATCTATTGACAAGGTCTTAGTTCAGTCCTAGTGTTATATCGAGTCTTTGTAAAAGTCTGTTTGGGAATAATTTAAGCACATTTAGCTAAATTATTTTATTGCAAAACACCTGGTCTATACTAGATCATATTGTGTCGCATAATTGGGTAATGTCATAAGGGCCTATGTGTAAATGTGTATTTCCCCTTTGAGAGTTGAATTAATTGTAATGTTTAATGTAAAAAATATTTGTGTGCATGATCCCTCATATTTAGACATCATGGCTAAATTATTTGAGGGTGGAAAAAATATTAATCCCTTCTAATGTCAATTAATTAATTTTCTAGATAAATTAAATAAAAATCCTAAGCCAGAAAATTAATTAATTGTGAGTCAAAAATAGTTATAGAGAAATCAATTTCTCTCCAAGTGGAAAATAATAAAAAATTCGTGGGTCAAAGAAAATTCAATTTTTGGAGATCCCCCGCCAAGGAAAAAATGATATTTTAAGAAAAATTGAGCCCTTGGGCCTTGGTGGTTAAGTCAAAGTCAATTTTTTGAGGAAATTAATAAAAAATATTAATTTTTAGATTAATTAAATTTGGGTTTTATGAAAAATTCAATTTTTTCCTCAAATAAAAAAAATTGACAATGGAGTCCACATGGGGTAGCTCAAGCGGCAATGGCCGTGGAAATGAAGTCTCATCGAACCGGAAGTCTTCGGTTCAAATCTTGGGCTACCCTTCCCCCGTTGAGGGTTACTTAATGGACGTGTAAATCGGAGAGTTCCGCTCCAGCCTACAAAAAAAAAAATTGACAATAGAGATTAAAATATCATCAAGCAAAATTCAACAGTCGAGATTATTTTGACTGGATCAAGCCAACTAGTCGTTATCCACTTGGAGGAGTTTGTCTATATAAAGATGTCATTTTGCTTCTATTGAATATCTTTGGAAGATGTAGTTCTTGAACGTTGGTATTGAGTTATTGCTCTACTAGAAACATTTTGTGTCATAAAAGAAAGACTTTGGGGTTTAGTTCATGGTGTTTTTCTTTCGTTGCTCTGTGGTATGTGTTAGTTATGTGTGATCCTATTTTGAGTTGAATATTGATAAATTGTTGTTATTTCATTTGTCAGAGATAAGAACATTCTATTGATATATTATGTCTTAGCTAATTTGATTCACTATATGATTTAACAATTTTCTTGAGAATATAATAAAGATTTACAGGTATGCTAACCCTTGGCTCCAAGTTCACAGAGTGTGGGGAAAGGTTGACTATGTTTGGGCTTTGAGATTTCTTTATGGTATTTTATTTTGTAGGAGGGTTTCAGCCGATATTTATTTTTCGAAAATACACTCATCCATTGTTATTTATCCAAGAAAAAGCTCCCAAAAATTTAAATTTTGTAAATATTGTATATTTGTAAATTATTTCTAACCTATTTGTTTTGCAACAATTGGGGTTATATATATATATATACATATATATATATGGGGTTTTGGCATTCGTTGATTCATTGTGCAGATGAAATTCAAGTTGATCAAGAGATTTTCGTTGGTTTTTGTGGCAGATCTAGACCTAGGAAGGCAACGTCTAGCCTCTATTCACCCTCTAGGCCCAGCATCCAACATTCCTGCAGTGATTTGTGGTGATTTTTGGCATCTGCAGGCTTTGAAATTTTTATAAGGCCTAGGGCCTAGCAATCCATCCATTTCACCCTGTTCGTGAGCCTCCAAAGGTTTTTTCATCTCTCAAGCTCCCTCCTCCTTGAGTTTCTAGCCCTCTAAGGGCTAGCTACAGGCTTTAGAGGCCCTTCTAGGGCCTCAACCCTCTTCCTTGGCCTATGCGCAGACCTCCAAGGGCCTCAACCCTCCTTCTCCTCCCTTGTCGTGGCCACTAGGAGTTCGCCCTCCCTTGTCGTGGCCACTAAGAGTTCGTCCTCCCTTGTCGTGGACACCAGGAGGTCATCCTCCCTATAGGGCCTCGTCGCAGTCCCTACGGGACTTTAACCCTAGCCACTAGCCCTTCTAAGGCTTGCTTTCCCCCTACATCAGCCTCTAAGGACTTGACGTCTAACTTAAAGGGCTTGTTTTCTCCTGTCGTGGCCTCATATTACCCTTTTCCCTTGGTCTTTACCCTTCTTTTTCCCTTCTAGCCCTTCATGTGTCATTTCTAGCCCTAGTCTTGGGGTTTTTAGCCTTATAACCCTTGCCCTACCCTTGTATTCATTCATCTCTGGTATTTCATCATTTTATAGGCTAACATTGTGGTTTTTCAACATTTATTTGAGCTAATTTTGTGTTTGCGGGTAGCCAAGTCCATTGGAGGTCAAACTAGCCCTCAACTAGGCCTCTAGACCTCTTGATTTCCTCCCTTCATCATTTTCTCTATATTTCTACAACAATTTATGTAGCCATATAAACTAAATAAAAAATAATCAAAATGGACTAAAGATCATATAATAATCACTCAAATTGATTAGCTACTCATTAGAGCTATTGTGGCATTAATAATTTGCACCTTATTGGTTTATTGAGCGACTGAATCACTAATTTTCTAAATTATTTCAAGTCTAATATATGCTTTTCTGAGGTCTGATCCACTAGTACAAATGGGGCCAAAATATGATGGTTATTAGTCAAATATGTGACTTATTGGTATCGATTATCCAACACATTGGTTTGTATCAAATCATCATTGGAATTTTGTCAAATATTCAATAGTTTAGCTATCGTCAGATACATGATGGTATAGATGTCGATTATCTAACACAAAAAAAGGTTGAAATGGTCATTAAACCCGCTAATCTCATTCTAGTCGACTCAATATTGGGTCATCGACTAATGCATCTAGGCCTTCTGATATTTTTCATTTCCATCTACTAGTCACTAGACCCCCGGACCAATGAGACACCTAATATACTTCTCTCTTAAAATAGTCGTTTCCTAACACCCAACGTCTTAATAAATTGATAGCCCTTTAGGTTTTTTATTAGGCCACCAAGCCCCTAACTAAAACTAAAGGATTTAATTAAACCCAATCTCCCGGAAACCTTACATCTGATAGTATGATATCTTGGTACCCAATACTCAATCATGTGATGTTATGGGGTCATGTCAACTCCATTGCAACCACCACCACGTTTTTACTACACACTCTGATCCAAGTCATCATGACATGTCATCTCCATATCAGCACCACGTTAATGCCATGTTAGTGCCACATTATCTCCACATCAGCACAACATGATTGACACATGGTAGGATTGGTCCACATCAACTCACCACGTCATATGCCACCTAGCATGCCACATCAGAATTCCATATCACCAAAAATGCCACACCAACATGCCATGTCCTCCATCCCACACCTACACCTTTCTAGGTTTCATAGGTTTCTAATAATTGGGTTCATTCTCTTCATACCCAACCTCCAATAGACCAACACTTGATAAGTCTATCTCTCGATACATTGGAGGCCAATATCCTAACACTTATCAGACCTTGGCTCCCATATCCATTAATTAATAGATTTATAGGGTCCATTAATGTATTGATTAGTAATTGGAGTGTTGTCAATACCCAATACCCGAATAGCCAACCTTCCAATTCCCATCACTTAACAATCCTAACCCTCAATCTTTGTTAATTATTAGATATGTTAGGTTATGATAATATTGTGACTTAGAACATGTTTTCATTGGTCAATGAGTCTGATAGTTGAAACTCCATCATCTCGAATGCCAATACCTCAAAGGTCGATAAACCATCATTCGCTTCCCCAAGGCTGATACATCGTCGTCTGATAACTTACTCTTCTTAAAATCTCTAGCTTATAGTTGATACTTGATGTCATATAATAATGATTGAAATTTCCTTGTCGTCATATAGCCCTCATCACAATCCATAACTATTGATGTTTATTTTTGGTGACTAATGTCCCATGTCTTGACATCTTGATCATTCAATAACTTGACACTAGGATCCTCGGTTGGCCTACAGCTAGTGTGTAATACTCTAATAGTTAAAGGGGCTAATATGTTATGGCTAGATTAAGTTATATATCTTTGTCCTCCATGGTTCAAGCCATCTTCCAGCTAGCTCTTAGTGACATAATCCTTTCCATCCCACATGACTAGGGGCTGAGGCTAGGAACCCCCAACCTCAAATTTCCAAACAACCTGAAAGATTAAGGGGATTCAGTCCCCAACTTTTTATATGGCAAACGAAGCTTACAGAAAGGATTTCCTCAGTATATCCCTAAGGATGTAAAGAACTTTTATACGACTATAGATTACATGTAAATATTCTGAACTATAAAGATCCCCACCAACCATGAAGGCACCTAAACACTTCATCCTCGTTGCTAGCAACCAATCAACTTCTAAGTAATACTAGAGAGATCACTACACATAGTTTCCTCTTTTGAGGCCTTCAAATCTGTTTTCCTAAACAAAGAAAATTTTCAATAGATCATCAAGCCAAATAGGCACACATCATGAATGTTAAATTCTCTAGTTGGTGTAGTAAAATCCAAACACCTTCACCCAAAGGTCACCTTATGCTCTTTAAAAAGCTTCCAACCAACTCACGAGTTCTTCAGTGGGTTATATAACACTTATGATCAAATTTTCCGTGAAGGAACTTCTCAACTTAGTCTTCAACTTGAAGTCCATGTTATTACTCTTACATTTGGGTCTAAATAAATAACATAACCTTCTAATTCCACAACATACACAAAGCTTCTCCCCTCTTTATAAGGCATGCCAATATTATTTATTAAAATTCAATGAAATCTCTCTACAACCATCCACACATCATGGTTGTCCAAGAGATAGAGGAGATTAACTTCCCCTATCTTTTCAACCCTACTTGTCACTTGATTATGGCTTGTAATAGTCATAGACAATCATCATAGCTAGGACTACAATACAATAATCCTATTCCCTTGGTAACACGACATAAAAGCACATAAAATAAAAATACAAGCATCTGATCATTACACAATTATCATAGCCATTGAAATCGATATTTAACCTCTCAAGCCATAAACAAGCATCTCATAGACCAAGGAATCAATACAACATACAAGCTCATCATTACACATAGTTATAACATATTTTTCATTTCATCCAATATGATTTGCACTACATATTTATGTTCATGAGGGCACTTGTTTGTTTATACCCAAATATTTCATGCAATTGATGAAGGGCAAGCCACATTCCACTCCACCATAGACTCAGTTGCACTATTATATTTCTTGTAGTTATCCAACCTCGAGCCAAACCATAAATCCCTAAGGGAATATCTTAGCTAGCAACATAAGGTGAAATCATGGAGAGCATTCTCCTCCATCCTATCAAGTCACTAGTATTCTACTTATCTATCTATTTTTTTGTCTTTTTCTCCTCCATTCCCATGAGTTTTGGTCTTCTCTTAATTTCTATATGCTTTTCTCTATCTCTCTCTCTAATGTCCTCACTCGTCTCTTTGATTCCACTACATTCCTTCATGAACTCCCTTTTCGGTTTCTCATGTTTTAATCATACGACTGTTCTTTTCCCTTTGAACATTCATTCTCCTTGTTGTGCATGAGTGCTTCTAGCACATGCTTCTTTGTCTATCCTTTGTTTCCTTATCTTCCTCCAATCTCTTCCTTAATGAGTTTCTTGTTAGGTCTACCCATGTTTGTTATACTAGAAGCTTCTGGTTTAGAATCCATAGGTCTTATAGTGGTATGATTCCCATACATTAGAAAATACACCTAGAGCATAATCCCACCACTTCTATAAATATGGAACTTATTTCCACACCTTTCCACTAGATATTCTCTTAGGGGAAAGTCTGATATTCTTAGATCTCGTGAACCTTTGGCACAACCAATAATTCCTTAGCAAATATTAATTCTCCAAGTCCCCTATGTTGGCTTCCCTCCTCCTCATGGCTTCTTATGGTCTATATCAAGGCTTCACCTCTTCATCAGTTGTTATTAAGTTATAATTACAATTATTATCGGTCTTTTTCTTTCCCATTTACATTTACAACTTATACAAGGAGCAATAACATAATTAATTAAAATTACAATATCAGTGGGGGCTCAAATGCTAGGATGTTAGAATCTCCTCCCCATTAAAGGAACATCGTCCTCGATGTTCACACCCTTTTAGGTGTAATCTTTAGTTGCATTACACAATTTCAACTTATTTCTTTCACTGCAACAATGTTCCTCAATGCTTCCATAGTTGCACGAACAACATAGTCCTCTTCATCTATTCATCCTTGCCAATTATGTCAACATTATTTTTCCACCTCCAAACCTTTAACATTCCTACAACACTTATCAGTGAGCAAGTGTATTAAAATATTTCTCTATGCATAAACATTCACTTGAATTTTCACAAATATGGATAAAATATTTATTTAAAATAATAATTATATGTATGATTATCTTTCACTTCATTAGGCTTCCACAAGTAACAAGTTCAACTCACTCTTTACATCAAACACACCCATCCACACTCCTGATTAAGTGAGTGTGTGATAAATCTCCTCTTTCTGGAATCACTTTCCATTTTGGGTCTACGAAATCCCCTTCCTTGGGTCATCTACTTGGGTGAGGTTTTTCTTTGTAGTAATAGTGAAGGAATTGTTAGAGTCTTATAGCCATGGTATCCCGCTGGCTTACTTTCACATGGTTTACTTGTCCTAGGTCCAGTGTCGCTTCAATGGCCTTATTCCTGGGCTTTCTACTTCACACCATTTATCTACCCTTACTGGATGATTCATCATTTCACTTATAGCACAACATTCAATTTACATGAGATATATTGACAAAATTTTCAATTAGAATTTATATTTGCAAAATGTGCTTCATACAAAAGCGTTGTCTCACTGACATGAGATTCTTCTCATAGTACTCGACTATTTGCAAGTGGTGATATTTTTATCTTTTGTTGTGGGTTTACATCCCATGACATACCCAAGGAACTCTACCTATAGTCTGCATTCTCATTTAATTTCTACATGTTAGTTTCTTAGGCATACAATTCCCTTACAATATATGGTTTACAACAACCACAAAATCTTCTTAAAATCCATCACATAGTCAATCATTTAATCATGTCCAACTACGTAATAAGAAATTAAAAATGAAACATCATTGCGCCACGTAATCATTCCATGTCAGCATACTCATTTTAGAAAAAAAATCCTATGTCAATCAAACTTTTCATGTCAGCAAATAAACTTGTTTGAGGTCAAGAGTTTTATTTTCACTTTCTCCTTCACATATAGGATTTAGGATTTTTCTCTTCAATAACTTATTCTTGGTCTATTAATGTAGCAATGTATGGTCACCATGGGCCAACACAACAAAAAAATGGATCCCTTCATCGTCTTGGCAATACTTGGATGCTTCTCCTTTCATTTTTTTAGTGTTGTACATTCTTGCACAACAGGAAAAGGGAGCCCTTCACTATCTTAGTAGTAATTTGGTGATTCTCCTTTGTCTTTTTTTGTGCCTTATGTGAAATATTGAAACACAATCCAATATGGACATTATGGGATTGCACAACACAAAAATGGAACCCTTAATTGGTCTACTAAATTCTTAGGGTTTATCTTTGTTTTTCAGTGTCTTATGTGCATGAAAAAACACTCAACAACAAAAGGGAACCCTTCATTTTTCTAACAGTACTTTAGTGGTTCACTTTTTTTTTTATTTCCTTGCAATTTTGGCGTCTCAAGAGGTCCTTGGTCACCTCCTTGTCATAGTAACACTCACAACCTCATGTGTTGTTCAATTTTGTTCCCATGGGTTTCTATGGTTAGCTTATTCTTTGTCTTAACCATACCCTTATTAGGTATTCACACAATACATACATTTGAGTGAAATTATTTCAAAAAAGATACAAACTCAATCTCAGGGAATTACTATATTGTTCCTTCAACTTACCAACCATTGTAGTATGGTTGATTTCCATATTAACATGGTTCCCATTTCTATGCATATTTAGTTGATTATTTTCTCAAGGTCCATCTAGCTCCTTCTTTGGCCTTGCATTCCTTTGTCATCATCCTCAAGACTCTTTCAATGGTTGAAGGTACTTCCTTGCCTCAAATCCTACTTCAAATAAGTAGTCCTATAATCTCAAATTCCTAAGAACAGACAACATGTTTTCTTGATGCACAATTTCATTTATGCATCAATCATTAGTCAACAAATTAAAACATATGCCATAATATTTTTTCTAAATCAACAACCAATTATTTTTTTCTACTCATTTATTTACTCTCAATATACTTTACACATCAACAATCAATCCAACATTCTTAGGCTTATATAAAGTTTTCAGATTTCAAGTCTTTTATCATTAATAGGGAAGAGGGTAAAACTTTTTCCCTTTCTAATTCCTTTGCATATCTCAAAATTCATAACAACTATGTTCTAGTTCCCTTGAGCAAACACTGTCAACTGGTTTGGCCATTTCTCTTGGATTCAACCCATCCTTCTACGTAGCATATACACTTCACAAGACCATATTACCATCTAACATGTTAGTCTTGTGCAATCAGGTTTATAGTCAGTAGATCAAATATACTCTAACAATGTTAGAATACTTAGCCACTATCTTCACCATATTATAATTTTATTTCCTCAATCAGAGCTTTAGAGTAGTCCATCCACTTATGACCACCTGAATATGCAACTCTCCTTAGTTGAAAATCCAACTTACCTTGATAAGATCTCAGTCTCATGTGTTAGTACCAACTTGATTAATTAATCAATTGCTTATCTACACATTACTTGTGAATATTCATAAACATGCATCCTTATTAGGAATTCAACCATGCAATCAAACAACGCTTCAATCATGTGCATTAATACACTCGTGCACTACCCACACCTTTCTCATCATTCATATACAACTATTAAATGCAACAATAACCTACCTTATGAGAGCTTGAAACCATTCAAATGATAGGTCTCATATGCTTAAGCATAACATGTTGTATTCTTTCATTTACAACCAACAACAAGAAAACATTTACTCCAAGCAAGATGGGATTATTAGATGATCAATAACATCCCCTAGAGTATATCCAGTACCAAATAGTGATTTACTTTCCATTCATACTTTCATATCATTACAAATATTAAACTTTTACCAAGGGCATTCTTAACTAATTCTATCTCAATACTGTGAGCATACCAAAACCATACTTGCATTGATGTTAGCAGTTATTAGATGCTACAAGATCAATTGATATCTTAGGTAGGCTTCTTGCATTCCTCTCTACCAACCTATTGATTAATAATTTATTTTCCATAGCCTTACTACCACAAGACTCTATGCAGTATCCTCATTAGCTTCTCTAGCCATATGGTCAACATGTTCCTAGTTACATGTTGATCATTAATCCACAGTTAGTCATCATAATCATCTTATCACAATAGACTCATTTGAGTCTTCATTCATGCTATGCATATTCTCATTCATTAGTGTATGCATTCAACATTCCTTTATGCATGGTATGTGAGGTGTTTATGCATTTTGGCTATTCAGTCTAGCTTTTCAATTTCTAGCAATCTATTCAGACCTATGCTATTATTATCAACATATTATAGTCTTTTTTAAAACTTGAAGAAAATCATTCAAACGAGCAAGGGATAACTCGATATATCCCCCCTTATAATTATGGTTGCTTCACTTAGCCATGTGCTTCTACAACTATCATGCAATTGAGCTATTAAGGGAGATCTATTAAGAATCTTAACTATATTCCCCACAAATTTGGTAGTAAATTTCCATTGAATTTATTTGTTCACTACATTTATTTGTCATGTCTCGACTCTCAATATCTCAATAAATATATGCCACACAAGTCACAATGCATGTGACTCCTTTTGTTAGCAATATTGGATCCATACAATCTTTTTGTTATACTCCATAATCCTACTACCCATGATATGCAACCTTACTGTTGTAATCCTTGCTTTGCAAACCTTTTCTCCATGGTTTAGCTCTGATCCATTACTTTAACAATTATGTTCTTGGTAGATTCATCTCTATGGTTTTTCTTTGGCCTTCTAGGCTTAGTGTTTGAACAATAATTTTGAAAACTTTATCTTTCGTGAGTCCATTCAGTTTGAGTGTTGAACCTTAGTTTTGACCAATTTCCTCTTTATGTTGTATCTCTAGCCCTCCATGCCTAGTGCTTTAACCATAGCGTTGCTACCACTCTATAACATACTTACCCCTCTAATGCATCAGTAGGGGTGTCAAGTATCTTGACCTGATCCCCAAGGTGACTTTATGAAGATGGAATTATAAAAATTCATCATTCTTCGAACTTATCATAACCCATTTATGATTTTTCCATCATCTTCTACTTGTCAAAGGGTTTTCCAATGATATAATTTTTCCCAAAAAATAGAGTTATGGACAAGAAGTTAGGCCTATTGAAATATTTTTTCTCTTTAGGGGTCACATCATCCTCTGCACTACCACAAGGCACCACCTCATTAATCAAGGCCTACCAACCCAAACCATTGTTAAGTATATTGGCCATCAACCCTCGATCAAGGCCTCCACCAGTTAAACTCACTAATATCATTATGCTTGACTTGATAGTGGGTTGTTATTTTATGGATCCTAGTCTTTTATTATCTGTAGGTTCCATCTACCGGTCACTAAGCCCCCGTGACATGTAGTATACTTCACTTTGAAAACAATTGATGCCCAAAATCCCAATAGGTTGATATCCCAACAGGCTAATCATCAAGCCACTGAGCCTAAGGGGAAAACCCATAGATATGTATAAACTCAATCTCTAGATGTCTCAATAGCCAACAATCTGATATCCTAGTACCTAATATCTGCTCATCAAATGTTATGGGGTCCATGTCACCTCCATCATGACTGCCACCTACCTCCAAGATAGTGTCACTATTCACTCTCATCCAAGTCATCATGTCATTTTAGTGCCACATTAACATCATGTTAGTGCCATGTTAGTGTTACATCAGTGCCATGTTTGTGCCATGTTATCTCCATATTAGCACCACGTGGTTGACATGTGATAATAGTGATCCACATTAGTGGGCACCTAGCGTGCCATGTCGAAATGTCGTGCCATAAAACTTTCCATGCAAGGATGCCACATCCTCTAGCCCATGTATGCACCTTATTAAACAATATCAATATTAAGAAGAAATCATGATAACTAGGTTTTGTTCTCCTAATTCCTAACCTCCAACAACAAGACACCTGATATGTCGATCTCTCGATATGTTGGAGGTTGGTATCCGAACATTTATCAAATCATGGTTACCATCACTATTAATCAACAAGTGTATCAAGTTTGTCAGTGTGAGGGTTTATCTTGACCACTACTTTAAGTTTTTCTAACACCCAATACCCTGATAATGAACCTTCTAATTTCCATCACTTGACCACCGACCCTTTGTCTCCCTTAACCCACATATATGTTAGGTTTTGTTAATATCAAAACTTAGCACATGTTTTTGTTAGTTAATGGGTGTGATAGTTGAAACCCCAACAACCAGAAGGCTAATAAACCATCCTTCATTGGCCCAAGGTTGATACATTGTTGCCTAATAACTTACTCTTCTTGACAACACTAGATTCTTGTTGTGACCTGATGTCTTCTGTAACAGTGTTGGTGAAAATTCCATGTAATAAATGATAAAAACAATAACCATGGATGGATGGGACACTTATTCCAAGCTTAATGTTAGGCAAGACATCCTAGGGGGTGTTCATTTCATTGTTTATGGCTAACGAAATTGGCAAAGGAAATGGCTAAGGCATTAAAATGCATTTTGGCACATTTATTTATGAAAATAGTGGAAATAGGAGAAAAAGGAGATGAAAGGTCACATGTTGCATGTGAGGAGGAAAATTAAGGAAAATAATGGAAAATTAAGAAAATAGAGGCCTCGTTCATAAAAAGGGTTATGAGGATCAGTTGGTAACCTTTTGTCAGTTTAGTGTTGGAGCTCTCTCTCATTATTCTCTCTATCTCATACTCTTGGACACTTGGAGTTTTATTAGAGCACTCTTGGAGGGTGTGGCATACATGGAATTTTGGAGCAAGAAGGCATTGGCATTAGAAACTACAACATATTTTCTTGCATGTACCAAATTGCATGTATGATTTCTTCACTAGTTTTGGCATGCATGGCATATGCATGTGGTTTCTTGGTTGTAATTTGTCAATGGCATGGAGGATTACCTAGATCAATAAAGGATTGCCTAGCCTTTCCATTTCCTAGATAGCCATGGTGATTGCGGGTTTACTTTCATGATTTGTTTTTGGTTGGTTCTCATGATTCCTTAGCTTAGGTTGAGTTATTAGTTCCTAGAAGCCCTAGTTGGATAAATGCTCTGGAAGCCCTGCAACAACTTAGGTTGAGTTACTAGTCCTGGAAGCCTTGGTTGGACAAACACTCTAGAAGCCTGGAGGTAGTTACGGGTTGAGTTACTAGACCTATAAGCCTTAGTTGGAACAAACACTCTTAAAGCTCTAGAAGGCTAGGATGGAGACCAATTTGATGATGGTTTTGTGATGTCCGACCGTGAGGTGTAAACATTGTTTGACGGGTTGAGGTGGATGGCCTCTGGAAGCCCTGGATGAGTTTTGATTTACGTGTTCTATGATATTCCACATTCATGCTTAGAATATGGCATGAGGGTGAATGGTTGAAGAGATATTTGGCTCAACCATTCTACAGTCGGGTGGAACATGGTAGTCCCATCTCTGGTTGGTTCATTGCATTCATTAATGATAAATCCTTTCCCTTGATTTCCTTGTGTAAAGGTACTGATGTATTTATGGATTTAATGATTGTCATGCTTATTGTGTTTATGTTCCTATTATGCTTGTTATATGCACATTTTTTGACAACAATTATGTATGGCTCTCAACATGTTTTTACTTGTATGTGAATGGATAATGTGTCTATGACCTAATAGATGATAATATAATGAATGGCATGAGGTAACAATAGTTCATAGAAATTCTCATATAAGTATGAGATCCCTACACTTAACTCTATTATTTACACTTGTAGATTACATGTCGATGATGTGTTTGACAAAATTCCTGTCATGGCTAGTAGGGATCCACTCAAGGTCTTGAACAAGTATTTGCTTTAGTACTTTCATTTCCCTATTACTTTACTGGATTGAAGAGATGGAACAATTCTGGGTAGTGACCTGGGCTCCGGGCCTGAAAAGTGGCTCAAATCCTAGAGTCATTGGCATAGCACTGTAATTTCGGTCCACAGTCGCTGGCAGGAAAGCCTGTGAGAGCGACTTTAGGTTGTTGGTCACTCCCTTGCCCATAGCATGAGAGAGGTTATTGTCCAAGAGACCTAAAACAATAATGGGACTCAGGGATAGGCTATCTAAGTGGATGACTTGTCCTCTGAGGGTTCTATTTATGATGTTGGATGTCTATATGGTGTGTTTGTTGAAAATAGAAACAAGAAATGCTAAAAATAGAAATGTAAAAAATAGCATTGCTATAGATAACATTTCAGGATATATTCCAATTTTGATTTGTCCTTGAATCAAAATTGAGAATTAAATTTCAAATTCAGTCTCACCAGTTGTTTGAAAAATAATTAATTAATTCATCTTGAGTTAATTAGTTGGATAAAATCAAACATGAAGTCTTTGTGAAGACATCCAATAGTTATCCCTTTGATTGAGGAAGTTATCCCTTAATTAAGGAGATAAGGATGAGTTGTACTTGAGTTGTAATTAGTTAGCTCAGTTAACTGAGTTAAGTCCAATTAAATTAGTTCCAAACATTTTATGGAACTAATTGTGAGTTCAGTCAGTTAATGCATGCATGCATGCAACTAGTGTTCTCCAGATAACTGAATATTCTCTCATAAATAACTCATGCATCTCAGTTCAGACAAAGACCCAGTTGAGATTAAAGGAAGGGACAATGTACTATTAGTTGCTAGAATATTCCCATATGAATATCTCTTGCATGTAGAAGGAATTCATTCCTCGAGGATTACGCAATTACGACAGAGGTTAGAGCAGTGTGTGAGGTGATTATTACACAGGTGGCAGCTGGAGGACCCAAGAGAAACTGCGCAAGGAAATAGGAGGCTTCGAGGACTGAAGGAAGGTATATGTGTTGTCTATTCTGTCTATGAGCAACAGTGAGGGGTTGCACTGAGAGATAGATAGCTTGAGAGCTAAAGCTTTGTGTAATCCTGAGATACTTCCACTTGTATGAAAATACAAATAGCGGGGTTTTTATTTGAGGCTTTCCCCAGAGTATTCTTCTGTGTTTCATTTGTGATTGAATCTTCTTCTCTGTTATATGTGTTATATTCGATCTTGCTCAAAATCTATTAGCTTCCGCAAGTTTGATTGCAGAAGTAGATTAAGTATTTTGCTTTAGTAACTTGCATAATTAGTTTAATCTACGGTGAAATTTTTACATGGTATCAGAGCAAAGATGATCAAAGAAAAGAACAATATACAAAGAAGGGAGAAGTTTGAAGTTTGAAGTTCTTGATTGTAGGTACAAAATCGATTTCTTATCACATCTCAAAGTTCACCAATGTCGTTCAATGGCTTGAGACTCGAGTATGCCCTGGATGGCAGCTCGAATTACATAGCATGGAAGGATCGCATGGAGGCAGTATTAGAGGATAATGGTTTGGAGGAATTCAT
Source organism: Pinus taeda (assembly GCA_000404065.3). Lineage (NCBI taxonomy): Eukaryota > Viridiplantae > Streptophyta > Pinopsida > Pinales > Pinaceae > Pinus > Pinus taeda. Next base: position 196,465 of record APFE030373570.1, read on the forward strand.
TGATCAAGAAGTCCCCAAGCCAGCAGCAACTAATGCCCAAGAATTGGCAGAATGGAAGAAATTTTTGGCAAGAGCGAGGAGGATTCTTCTGGAGGGAGTTCGAGACCCTATTGTCTCAAGTCTCCATGGGAAGGAGACTCCATTTTCAATGTGGAATACATTGAAGGATCTATATCAGAACAACAACAACCAGAGGAAGCTAGCGCTGAAGGACAAGCTTCGAAAAATCAAGTGTGAAAAGGGCGACATGATCTCTACATATCTGAACAAGCTCACCACCTGCAAAGATGAGCTTGGAAGTGTAGGAATCACGACACCTAATGATGATATGGTGAGTCTTGCTCTCCTTGGTCTTCCTAAGAGCTGGCATAGCTACCAGGACTCAGTGAATGGAAGAGAGAAGCTGCCAGATTGGGAACGACTGTGGTCGGATCTGATGTAGGAGGAGATCAGGAGAAGCACCAGAGATGGTTCTTCATCAAAGCATTATGATGAAGAAAATCTAGCCTTAACAAGTAAGGCGCGGAAAGGGATAGGGAAGGCTTCCCATTCCAAATCAAGTTCTTCCCGTGGTGGGAAGAAGATTGACAAATCTAAATTGAGATGCTTTAATTGTGATGAGGTGGGCTGTTATGTAACTAATTTTCCATTGAAGAAATCCAAGAAGGGATCCTCGAAAGGATTAGATGGTGAGGCACTGGCCTCACAGTTCGAATTGGATTTTACCCTCATCGCATGCATGGTTTCATCAATGGTGGGTTGTGCTTGGTACCTAGACAATGGAGCCTCATTCCACATGATCCACGATAAGAGTTTATTCAGTACCTTGGAGGAGAAAGACCTCTAGATGTGCATAGAGATGGGCGACGATGAAAAGTACCGTGTTTCAAGTGAAGGTATGATTGTGTTTCAGAGGGAGCATGGAGCTCCTCTCACCCTGACTGATGTAAAGTATGTGCCTGGACTGAAGAAAAAATTGGTATCAGTCATGATGTTGGAAGACAAAGGCTATGATGTAGTCTTCAGTAAAGGAAAGGCGTTCTTGAGACACATAGCCACAGGTCAAAGCAAGAGGATTAGGACTCCAGTGAAGAATATCTACAAGCTGGAGGTAGATGACTATGTTGCATTGAGTTCCAAAGTAGAATTGGTGCAAAGCCAAGATATTGGCGAGTTATGGCATAGAAGGTTGGGCCACTTGCACCATGGGGCCTTGAAGATGATGCAAAAAATTTCTACCGGACTTCCCAAAGGTAAACTTGGGCAAGTGGACGCATGCAAAGGTTGTACCGTGGGTAAGTATGCAAAATATTCCTTTCATGATCGAGACAGTCGAGATGAAGCAATCTTGGAGCGAATTCATACAGATGTGTGTGGACCATTCTCGAAAACCTCCACCGCTAAACACAGGTATTATGTGATTTTTATTGATGATTTTTCTCGTAGATACTGGAACTATTTCATGTAGAAGAAGGATCAAACCTTCTCAAGGTTTTGCGAGTTTAAAGCCTTGGTTGATAAAAAATCTAGAAAGAAGATCAAGGCCTTACGAAGTGACAATGGTGGAGAGTATGTCTCTCAAGAGTTTAAGGACTTATGTGCAGTAGAAGGAATTAAACGAGAGTTGATAGCACCTCATAACCCATAGCAAAATGGGGTGGTCGAGAGGAAAAAGAGAATGATTGTCGGGGCAACTCGGGGGATGCTGCATAACCAAGGCCTACCGCTTCATTTGTGGGCTGAGTCATGCAACAAAGTCATTTACTTGTAGAATAGAAGCCATCATCGCATACTTGGGATGAAGACACCAGAGGAGGCTTTCTTTGGGAAGAGAATAGATGTGGGTCACTTCAAGATCTTTGGCTCATCGGTTTATTACCATGTGACCAAGGATGCCCGTAAGAAGCTAGAGTTGACAGCAGAGTTGGGGATACTTGTGGGGTACACTGATACTCCCCACAACTATCAAGCGTATTTGCCTACCAGTCAGAGGACAATGGTTTGCAAAGATCTTAAGTTCGATGAGTTGAAGGCCATGTGAGTTTCCCTTGAGAGGGAGCTCAAGTTACAGGCAAAGGAGGAACTTTTGGTTCCTAAGGAGGAGGATCCTCAGACTGGTGCAGAGCAGTCGCATGCAAAGGTTCCAGGAGTGGAGACATCCACTCATGCAGAGTCTTCCAGATATGGGCAGAAACACTCAAGGGAAGCTGACAGATTGTTGATGGATGCAAGAGAGAATGTGGGAGAGCCATCCTCTCAGCGCAGATAGAGGAGGTCACCTGAGCGGTACACTGGTTACATGGCCCTTGTTGGGGAATGTTTAGAGACCGAACCATCTTCCTTTGAGGAAGCAGTGCAACAGCCAGTTTGGGTTGATGCTATGGTGGAGGAGTATGACTCCATAGTTCGGAACAATGTTTGGGATGTTGTTCCAAGACTGGAGAACAAGTCATTTGTAAGTTCCCGTTGGCTTTACAAGGTAAAGCAAGCTGCTGATGGTAGTGTGGAGAAATATAAGGCAAGGTTTGTTGCCCGTGGTTTCTCATAGGTTGAGGGGATCGACTATGATGAGACTTTTTCTCCTGTAGCAAGGTACTCATCTATCATATTGATGTTGGCACTATCATCACAGATGGGTTGGAAGATCCATCAAATGGATGTGAAGACTGCATTCCTGAATGGTAAGATTGAGGAAGAGGTGTACATAGAGTAGCCGGGAGGATTTGAGACCTTCAATCGTGAGTCACATGTGTGCCGACTCAAGAGAGATTTGTACAGGCTGAAGCAAGCACCTCGTGCTTGGTACACCAGGATCGACAACTACTTCAATGAGTTGGGCTTCACAAAGAGTGAAGCGGATGCAAACTTGTACCACATCATGGTGGAAGGTAAGCAGTTGATCATTGTTCTTTATGTTAATGATCTGATATTGATAGGTGATGATCAATTGATCATGTCTTGCGAGGAGTACCTTGCAAGAGAGTTCGAGATGAAAGACATGGGTCTCATGCACTACTTTCTAGGCATGGAAGTGTGGCAGAAAGATGGGGAAGTGTCTGTGTCTCAAGGCAAGTATGCCAATGAGATACTCAAGAGATTCCACATGGAGAAGTACAAGCCCATGCAGACTCCTCTAGCAGGTAACTAGAGGAAGGAGAATGCTACTTCATGAGAAGTAGTAGAAGCTACTGTGTATCGGCAGCTTGTGGGTTCATTGATGTATTTAGTGAACACACGACCAGATTTGTGCTTTTCGGTGAACCAACTTAGTCAAGCTATGGTTCAACCTACCAAGCTATTTTGGAAGGCAGCGAAGCATGTTTTGAGATACCTCAAAGGCACATCTCATTATGGATTATGGTACAGACAGTCAAAGGGAGTGAAGCTACAGGGCTTCACAGATGCAGATTGGGCAGGGAGTCCATTAGATCGGAAGAGCACATTAGGAGGAATTTTCAACCTTGGTTCAGCTACAATTTCTTGGTACAACAAGAAACAAAGGTCAGTTGCACTTAGCTTAGCAGAGGTTGAATACATGGTTGCAAGTCAGGCAACATATGAGGCCATTTGGATGCAAAAAATTCTAGTTGGTTTGTTTGATCAGAGGATAGATCCAACTGTGAACTATTGTGATAATCAGAGTTGTATCAAACTCTTTGAGAATCAGGTATTTCATCACAGGTCCGAGCACATAGACATTCGGTATCATCATCTCAGAGACTGTGTGGCAAGGAGGATCATGTTGTTGTAGTATATTTCGACCGAGGAGCAAGATGCTGACATTTTGACTAAGGCATTGTCAAAGTGTAAATTCGAGTTCCACAGAGACAGGATCGGGGTGACAGATAATCCCTTTCTTGTTGAGAGGGAGTGTTGAAAATAACAACAAGAAATGCTAAAAATAGCATTGCTATAGATAGCATTTCAATATATATTCCAATTTTGATCTGTCCTTGAATCAAAATTAAGAATTAAAATTCGAATTTAGTCTCACCAGCTGTTTGAAAAACAATTAATTAATTCATCTTGAGTTAATTAGTTGGAGAAAATCAAACATGAAGTCTTTGTGAAGACATGCAATAGTTATCCCTTTGATTGAGGAAGTTATCCCTTAATTAAGGAGATAAGGATGAGTTGTATTTGAGTTGTAATTAGTTAGTTCAGTTAATTGAGTTAAGTCTAGTTAAATTAGTTCCAAACAGTTTGTGGAACTAATTGTGAGTTCAGTTAGTTAATGCATGCATGCATGCAACTAGTGTTCTCCAGATAACTGAATATTCTCTCATAAATAACTCATGCATGTCAGTTCAGACAAAGACCCATTTGATATTAAAGGAAGGGACAATGTAGTATCAGTTGCTAGAATAATCCCATGTGAATATATCTTATATGCAGAAGGAATTCATTCCTTGAGGATTGCGCAGTTACTACAGAGGTCAGAGCAGTGTGTGAGGTGATTATTACACAGGTGGCAGCTGGAGGACCCAGGAGAAACTGCGCAAGGAAATAGGAGGCTTGGAGGATTGAAAGAAGGCATATGTGTTGTCTATTCCGTCTATGAGAGTGAGGGATTATACTATGAGCTGGATACTTTGAGAGCTAAAGATTTGTGTAATCCTGAGATATTTCCACTTGTATGAAAATACAGATAGTGGGGTTTTTAGTTGAGGCTTTCCCCAAAGTATTATTTTGTGTTTCATGTGTGTTTGAATTTTCTTCTCTATTATGTGTGTTCTATTGATCTTGCTAAAAATTGATTAAGCTTCCGCAAGTTTGATTGTAGAAGTAGATTAAGTATTTTGCTTTAGTACATTGCATAATCAGTTTAATCTATGGTGAAATTTTTACAATGTTTCCATTGGTTCCACTTCCTTAATGTGAACTAGGAGGTTGAATCATATCACAGTGGCCTCTCGTCGCATGTTTACCTAGGCTGGCTAGTTGCTTGGGTAGATGTGGAAGGAGGGTGTTACAGAGTGGTATCGGAGCATGCTTCACCCCTCATACGCGATGGGCTATGTGTGGGTCATGCATGCATGTCAATTGCATGTGTGTCCCTTACACGTATATATTTGTTGCAATGGCTTGATGTTGGATCAGGGTTGTAGTATGGTTATCATGGAGAAATTTTTATTGATTTCATGAAATGTATTTGAAATGAGTATGTGATTGGCTATGTATGGATTACATGTATATTTCATAGTACCTACTTACATCCTTGTACCCAGAGCCCAGGTTACATTTTGAATATTTTGATTACATGCATCAGCCTTGTAGATTGATTACAAGAACTGATTGAGTATGTTTGACTACATGTAGTTATGTGTATTTGTAGTTGGTTTGGAATTGCTTATGCATACTACTAGTTGCATGTGGCAATGTGTTCAATGGAATAATGGTTGTTGTCATGCATGAGGTCATAGCATGCATTGTTGATATGGCCTTGCATTGATGATTGGACCCTAGTTACAGTAATGTTTATGTGTTGATACATTTATTATTGCATGTCTATATGTTGTTATGATTATGTTATACATGTATCACTCTGATTTGGTATTCTTGAAGACAAGTATTCTCCCCGAGATATACTAAGGTACATTGGTTTATTGTGATTTGGTTTATTTGACATATTGTGCTTGCAGGGAGAAATATCAAATGGATAGCAAGATGGTTGACTACAGAGACTCTCCCTCTGAATCTGAAGAGTAGTATGGTGTTGGGTACTCTTCCATCATGGCAGTGACATTCAAAAGTTTAAAGGAAGATATCAGGAGTTGTAAGGCGAATAATGACAGAATCATGCAGTCACAGGAAAAGTTAGCATAGGTAAATGCAGTCATACTTCAGAGCTTGTCGGATTTGCAGCAACAAGGACTGCTCTGGATCAGTCATGAGCAGGAGGACAAAACTAATGGGGCATATGGCAACAGGTGTCGTAGTAGACATAGGTCGGATAGATATGACACCATCTGAGATGGTATATTGTTGGAAAGTCTGGACAGCAGAAGGGATAGACATAAGCATGATTCTAGTTCTGATTCAGATAGGCATTATGATCATCATCAGTATCATCCTTACAGGAGTGGTGATAGGGGGTATTTTCTAGATGAATTTAAGAAAGTGAAGCCACCTACTTTTGACAGGGAAATGAAGAAACCACAAGATGCATAAGCATGGTTGCTTGGCATGAGGAAATTCTTCAGGTTGCATGACTATTTAGAGAACATGAAAGCCAAAGTAGCTACCTTCAGTCTCAAAGGTAAAGCAGACATCTAGTGGGAAGATGTGAAGAATGTCAGGGGTATTCATGAGGAAGATTTGTCTTGGAGTGAGTTTGAGAAGTTATTTAAGAAGAAATACTTGTTAGAAAGGTACTTTTATGACAAAGAAAATTAATTTTATGAACTAAAGATGGGTTCTATGACAGATGATGTGTACACTAGCGGGTTCTTGGAGTTACTAAGGTATGTTCCTTACCTCACAGAGGAGAAGGCTAAGATTCAGATGTTCATTAGTGGATTACGAGTTGCATTCAAAGACAGGGTTGAATTCGATGAGCCTAGATCATTGGAGGAGGCCATTCGAAAACTAAAGCATTGCTATGACCAATCAAAGCACAAAACTAACACTGAGCTAGACTAGAGAGGTAATGAAAAGAACAAAGGCAAATGGAATAAAAAGCTAGCAAGGCCATAGAGTACAGATAACAAGGAGAATGTTGCACCACCTAAGAGGTTCAATGCATCATATAGAGGACAAGGACATCGAGCTGAAGAGAAGAACAAGGATGGAGGTTGGAAGCCCATAGAGTATTGGACTTGTGGCAAGGACTATTGTAGGAGAGATTGTCCGTAGAATTAGGGTGGTAGACCCCATATATACAGTTCACAGTAGGCGCATACTGTTGGAGATGTAGGTCATATTATTCCTCGTATCTATGTAGCCCTGGACAATGGGCAAGCAGAACATCATGCATCTATCATTAAGATGGATGGTAAGCTTTGTGATAAAGTTATTTATATTTTGATTTAATTTGGATCTAATTATAGCTATGTTAGTCCTGACTTGGTGGATAAGTGTGGTTTGAGTAAGGAATTGCATGCAGAGTCTAGGTTAGTTCAGTTGGCTATGGGTATGAAGAAGCGATTCATCATTGGGTAAGAGCTTATGCATTTGACTTAAATGGTATGCCTACAACAACACATTTGAATGTATTACCATTGGGTTCATACAATATGTTATTGGGCATTTATTGGTTGTATCTACATAGAACCAAGGTTGACTGCTATGACAAGGCCATTGAAAGTGTTGATGACAATGGAGAACCAAGAGGCTTGAAGGGTAAGAAGAAAGCCACATTAGTTAGCATGGTGACAACTATGCAAGAAAAGTGTAGCCATAGGAAAGGGTGCAAGCTATTTGCAGTACACATTTCTAGTGATAAGGGTATGGAGGTTGAGGATGCAGATGTGTTGAACAAGTACTTGGTTTTACAATAGTTTAGGGATGTATTTCCTTAGGACATTATAGAGTTTCCACCTCATAGGGACATAGAATTTTATATTGAGTTAGTTCCAGGGGCATCTCTAACATCTCCAAAACCTTATAGGATGAGCAAACCTGAGTTGGTTGAGTTAAAATTACAGTTGAAGGAAATTTTGGACAAGGGATACATTAGGCCAAGTATATCACCTTGGGGTGCACTGGTATTTTTTGTCAAGAAGAAAGACAACACCCAAAAATTATGTATTGATTACAGGCAGTTGAACAAAGTGACTATCAAGAATAAGTACCCTTTGTTGAGGCTTGATGAATTATTCGATCAGTTGAAGGGAGCAACAGTGTTCTCAAAGATTGATTTGAGATCTGGTCACCATCAAGTATGCATCAAAGAGGAGGATATATACAAGACCATGTATGGGCATTATGAGTTTGTTGTTGTTCCATTTGTCTTAAATAATGCTCTAGCTACATTATGTGTTTGATGAATAGCGTGTTGCATCCATATTTGGATAAGTTTGTTATTGTGTTCATTGATGATATATTGGTATATTCTAAGAATTTGGAAGAGCATGTCGAGCACTTAGCAACAGTGTTGAGGTTGTTGAGAGAGCATCAGTTGTATGCTAAGCTCAACAAATGTAGCTTCTTTAAGTGGACATGTTGTCTCCAAGGAAGGTATTGCAGTAGATCCAGAGAAGATAAGGGCCATCATGGAGTGGGTAGATCCTAAGAGTGTGAATGAGGTGAGATATTTCATGGGTATGGCAGGATATTATAGGAGGTTCATCAGGATATTCTCATAAATTACTTATCCCATTACATCATTGCAAAGCAAATAGGTAAGAAGTTTGAATGGACTGAAGAGTGTGAGACTAGCTTTGAGTAGCTTAAGCAGTTGCTGACACATGCACCAGTACTACAGTTTACAGATCTAGACAAAGAGTTTGTAGTATGTACAGATGCTTGCAAGAGAGTGCTTGGTGGAGTCCTTATGTAGGATGGACAAGTGGTATGTTATGAGTCTCGGAAAATAAACGAGCACAAGAAAAACTATCACATGCATGATCTCGAGTTGGCAGTGATTATACATGCATTTAAGATGTGGAGACAATATCTTCTTGGCAGACAATTTGTGCTTATGAGTGATCACATCGAGTTGAGGTATTTTCTTGACCAACTGAATTTGAATGCCAGGCAGGCTAGATGGTTTGAAATGATCAACAAGTTTGACTTCGATATCAGGTACATCAAAGGCAAGGAACACATAGTGGTAGATGCTCTTAACAGACGGGTACAGGTGAAACACTTAGCAACTATGATCTCTTATGGGACAGATTTAAAGGATAGGATCTTGCGGGCAGGACAAAAGGATGTCAGATATATGGAGATTGTGCACAAGTTGCAACAGAGTATAGGTACAGGTGATAGTACAGGTGATGCCACAGGTACAGGTGCAGGTGCATAGGGCTTGGATTATTGTCTTACAACAGATGGATTGGTCAAGTTCCGAGATGGGATATATGTGTCAGATGACAGTGATCTCAAGAAGGTGATCTTGAGGGAGTTTCATGCAAAACCATATTTAGGTCACCCAAGTTATTAGAAGACACTGACAATAGTGAAGAGATATTAGTATTGCCTGAATTTGACGAGGAATGTAGCAGAGTTTGTGGCGAGATATTTCAATTGTCAAAGAGTGAAGGTGAAGTGTAAACATCCAGGTGGATTGTTGAAGTCGACCACGATTCCAGAGTGGAAATGGGAGGTCAATTCCATGGATTTCATCATAGGGTTGCCAAAGAAAGTGAAACAACATGATTCCATCATGGTAATTGTGGAAAAGTTAACAAAGGTTGCACACTTTGTTCTGGCAAAGTCTACATTCTCAGCTAATGATGTGGCACAGGTATTCATCTGAGATGTGGCTAGACTACATGGTGTTTCAAAGAAGATTGTATCAGACAAGGATGCCAAGTTCACTTCCAAGTTTTGGAAGGAGTTATTTGCAGGTTTGGGCATAGAGTTGGCCTTCAACACAACTTATCATCCACAGAAGAATGGACAGAAAAAGAGGATCAACATGATATTAGAGGGCATGTTGGGGATGTACGTGATGCATCAGTGGTGGAAGTGGGAAGAGTATCTCCTTTTGGTTGAGTTTGCATACAACAACAGTTATCAGGATTCACTGAGGATGAGTCCCTTTGAGGCATTGTATGGGCAGAGTTGTAACACTCCCATTAGTTGGAGTGATCCAGTTAGAAGAGTATTGATTGGACCAGATATGTTGGTAGACATGGAACAAGAGATGCAGGTGATCAAGAAGAATCTCAAGGCAGCACAAGATAGGCAGAAGAGTTATGCAAATAGGAACATGTTATTCAACGAGTTCCAGGATGGGGAACAGGTGTACTTTTGCATCAAACTGAAGAATAGCTCCTTGTGGATTGGCTCATGTGCCAAGTTAGCACCACGATTTTGTGGGCCCTTCAGTATCATTGAGAGGATTGGTCCAGTAGTTTATCGACTTGCACTGCCTCCAATAGTGAAAGTCCATGATGTTTTCCAAGTCTCATTGCTTAAGAAGTATGTTAAAGATGTTGATAATGTGATTGACTGGTTTGTATTGTAGGTGGAACCAAATGGAAAATTTCAGCCAGAGCCTCAATGTATATTGCAGAAAAAGGTGCTCATGCTCCAAAACTGAGCCATAGAGCAAGTTAAAGTGCAATGGAAGCACTTTAGGCACGAAGAAGATACATTGGAGATGGTGGATCAGATGCAGGCCATGTATCCTTCCTTTTTTGTTGTTTGAGGCAAAACAACTTTGATATGGTGGTTTGGTGATTGCTTATGGTGGTTGGTAGTTTCTTTATGGTGGTTTAGTATTTTTTTATGTTGATATAGTATATGATTTATGGTGATCGATATATGATTTATGATGGTTGATATATGCTATATGATGTTTTGATATATATGCTTAGATATGATGTTATTATATGTTTGATATATGATTTGGCATATGTTTTGGTATATATATTTTGATGATGTTGTTATATGTACACTCGTGTATGGATGTAAATATCGTAATGAGCTGTGTTATAAAGCTCCACTATGTGGTATGGGTGTTATGTTAATATGATATCATGTGGTTATTTTATCATGATGTTATGATGCCATATGAGTTGGCACTCAGCAGGATGATCATTGTAAATACTGTAATGAGTTGTGTTATAAAGCTCCACCCTGCGGTATGTTGTCATGATGTTATGTCTTGAGCAAATCTTTCATTGTAAATAGTGCATAAAGCTGTGTTATAAAGCTCCATAAGCAGCATGTCTTCTTTCAGCAGGTTGTTGAGGTATATGTGTGATTGAACACCGAGGATGGTGTCCCCCACGGAGGAGGGTTTTGTAACAACCCTCGTGAAAATTCCATGTAATAAATGTTAAAAACAATAACCGCGAATGACTGGGACACTTATTCCAAGATGAATGTCAGGAAAGACATCCTAGGGGGTGTTCATTTGGTTGTTTATGGCTAACGAAATTGGCAAAGGCATTAAAAGGCATTTTGGCACATTTATTTATGAAAATAATGGAAATTAGGAGAAAAAGGAGGTGAAAGGTCACAGGTTGCATGTGAGGAGTAAAATGAAGGAAAATAATGGAAAATGAAGAAAATAGAGGCCTCATTCATAAAAAGGCTTCTGAGGATCAGTTGGCAACCATTTTTCAATTCAGTGCTGGAGGTCTCTCTCATTATTCTCTCTCTCTCACACTCTTGGACACTTAGAGTTTTCTTGGAGCACTCTTGGTGGGTGTGGCATACTTGGATTTTTGGTGCAAGAAGGCAAAGGAAGAGTAGGAAAGCGCAAGAAGCCATCGACATCAACAACTACATCAGATTTTCTTGCATGTACCGCGCTGCATGTATGATTTCTTCACTAGTTTTGGCATGTATGGCATATGCATACGGTTTCTTGGTTGTAATTTGTCATAGGTATGGAGTATTGCCTGGATCAACAGTGGATTGCATAGCCTTTCCATTTCCTGGATAGCCATCGTGATTATGGGTTTAATTTCATGATTTGTTTTTGGTTGGTTATCATGATTCCTTAGCTTGGGTTGAGTTATTAGTTCCTAAAAGCCTTGGTTGGACAAACACTCTAGAAGCCCTGTAACACCTTGGGTTTAGTTACTAGTCCTGGAAGCCTTGGTTGGACAAACACTCTAGAAGCCCTTGGTGGGTTGAGTTAATTGTCTTAGAAGCCTTGGTTGGACAAACGCTCTGGAAGCCCGACGACAGTTGTGGGTTGAGTTACTAGTCCTGGAAGCCTTAGTTGGAACAAACACTCTTGAAGCCCTGGAAGGCTTGGATGGAGACCAATTTGATGATGGTTTTGTGATGTCCGATCATGAGGTGGACTCGCTGTTTGTTGTAACATATTTTGGCAGACCTAAAAGTTTTTAATTTTCTGTAAAAATTTGTGAATTTTTCATTAAGCTAGAAATGCTGAGAGATATATTATGCTTTTGAAAGATTTTAATTCTTTTATTTATTAATTTTTATTTAAATATATATATATATTGAAATATTTATTTAAAATAAAATTATATTATAAAATTTTATTTGCCCAAGTCAAAATAGAGCATGAAGGTTTGATTGACTAGGCATTTTTTAACGGGTGATGAGGCAACATGCAATCAAAGGACATATTTAATTTCGGACCCCCTCAAGGCTTTTCGACATTTAATAGAGGGGGGGAGGGGTGGGGGGGGGGGGGGGTCCGAAATAAGTTTTTTTTTTTTAACTTCTTCCACCATGCAACGTCATCTAGAGCATTTCGGCCCTCCCAACTACAAAACCATTTACCAACAAGAGACCCCTTCGAAATCCTGCTCATGGTTTCAATGACAACGCAACAAACAAAGGATTTTCCGAACAAAGAACTCGGCAAGTTGTTGATGGCCTTCCAGTTTTTTAGGCCCTTCTTCTCCATTGATGTTTCAGCTCAGATAAGCCCTCATCAAACATGCATTGAAGTTGTGAACACCAAATCATCCAACCATATAATTGCATTCGTGGAAGCCACAAGATTATTTTTTAGGATCCAAAGATGGTCCCAATTTATTTGAATCTCCTAAGCTCAAGTGTTTGGTGATTGGCATATCGAAGCAAATAAAGCTCGGTGATACATTGATCGATGGATTGCATGTGTGTATCTTGTGGGTCTCGAGGCGGTGAGTAAACCCAATTTCTGGAAATGAGTGACAAGGTTGCGACTCTGGAAACCATTAACAAAGAAGCTGTGGATTTGGAAAATATTCCCATCGAGGAGGTTTTTGAAAATCTAAGATGTAGCAGGGAGGGTTTGAGTAGCCAAGCTGCGCAGGAGAGGCTCACAATATTCGGATACAACAAGCTCAAAGGAAAGCAAATTTCTCAAGTTTTTGGGTTTTATGTGGAACCCCTTATCATGGGTTATGGAAGTCGCAACCGTGATGGCCATTGTTATGGCAAATAGAGGAGGCAAACCTCCTGACTGGAAAGATTTTGTTGGTATTACAACATTGCTTGTTATAAACTCTACCATAAGTTTCATAGAGGAAAACAATGCTGGCAATGCTGCTGCGGCACTGATGGCTTGACTAGCTCTAAAGAGCAAGGTTCTCAAAGATGGACAATGGAGTGAAGAAGATGCAGTGGTGCTTGTTCCTATTGACATAATCAACATCAAACTTGGAGATATTGTTCCTGCAAATGCACGTCTTCTTGAAGGAGATCCTTTAAAGATTGACCAGTCTGCCCTCACGGGTAAGTCATTACCGGTAACAAAGGGTCCTAGTGATGGGGTTTATTCTGGATCTACTTGCAAATAGGGTGAACTTGAATGTGTTGTCATTGCTACTGGGGTTCATACCTTTTTTGGTAAAGCAGCACATCTTGTGGGCAGTACAAACCAAGTTGGCCACTTCCAAAAGGTTTTGACAGCAATTGGGAATTTCTGCATTTTCTTAATTGTGATTGGCATGATAGTTGAGATCATTGTTATATATCCAATTCAAGACCGTAAATATTGTCCTGGAATAGTTCTCCTCATTGGTGGGATTTCGATAGCAATGCCTACTGTCCTTTCTGTGACAATGGCTATTGGATCCCGTCGTCTGTCTCAGCAGGGTGCCATCACAAAATGAATGACATCTATTGAAGAAATGGCTAGAATGGATGTGCTTTGCAGCGACAAAACTGGGACATTAACACTGAATAAGCTTACTGTCGACAAGAACATTATTGAGGTTTTTACCAAAGGATATGACAAGGATGTTGTTGTCCTGATGGCAGCAAGAGCATCCAAAACAGAGAATCAAGATGCCATTGATGCAGTAATTATTGGGATGCTTGTTGATCCTAAGGAGATGTGGGAGGAATCTACCTGGCTTCATCCATAGTTGGTTTTATCATAGCAATGGCGCTGATAGATACATTCTACATCAATCATTATGAGAGTGCTCCTTGGTGGTTGAAAGGATTGTGTTTCATTCTCTGCATGGTTGTGGGTGTTGATATTTTTGGTGGTGTGGCAATTGCACCATAGACACCCCTTGTCATGTGGTAAAGTAACAAGGTAGTTTCAAACTCCTACTTAACCTCATGCAAGAATAGTGGTTCGGGTATCAGAGCTTGAATTGTGGCATAAGTGGCAAATGCATTTCCAGATTTTGAGGGTAGTTATGCAGGTAGCAACAGATGGCAAGGAGGAGTCAACAAGCATATTCGACAACCTGCTAAATCTCTTAATTTAATCTTCTTCTCCTCCCAAATTTCAACGCCCATTTTCTTGTAATCTAAAATAAGAGGGATAAGCTCGTACATTTTTTTTAGTTAATAGGTGTTAGGTTAGTTATTAGATTAGTAGGGAATTGTTTAATTAAATAGTTAGGCCTGCGAGCCTTTTAATATATATTAGAAAGTTAGAAAACAGTTAAAATATTGCAGATTTCAAGGAGAGTCTATCCGAGACTGTTTTTAATTTAATCATTATAGATAGCTTGGTTAATACTTGTTTGATTTTCCAAAAGCTAGCAAGCAAACAGGCAAACTCATTGTTAATTTATATATTATATAATTTGATCATTTGTAAATAATAAGAGGTGTGGGATTTTGATGCCGAGACTTTAAACTTTGTAATAACTTCTCTTATTTGATTTCTTATGAAAGCCTTATGGCTCTGGTTTGACAAAATTTTGTGTTTCTTGTATTATCTATTTTCTGCACATGTTCACAATATTATAGAAGACTTGGGTAAGAACAGATTGTGTTTGAATCTCTCTGAAATCCCCTGCAGATTTATAATTGTTCAAAGAGATTAGTATAGCTAACTGTTTGTCTAATCTAGCCCCTCTTTATAATTGGTTATTGTTTGTCCTTCTATTTTCTCTTGAATATGTTTTGTCGAGCTGTAGAAATCTTCTACACGCATCCAAATCTTCCTAGTTGTTAAGTAAGCAGTCTAGTCACTCAATTATTAGGAATCTCCTTACATTCTTCTGTCAAATTCTTATACAAATCAAGTCTTTATGTCAGGCTGGAAGCTGAAACGTTAAGAAGGGACCCTGTGAGGGAGGTGTTTAATCATAAATAGGGATTGTCATTGATCGCCAACCACCCCCAATTAAAACCATGAATTTGGCCATTGTGCTTCAAAGCCTATTGTTTAGTGATAGGTGAACAACGTTAAACAAAGCCTCGTAACAACTGAGGGAGCCCCCTCTGGTTCAAGGGCCAGCTTGAACCTAAAGGCTGGTTGAGTTGGTTTCCTGGCGTAGTTTTTTCCGCCAAGAAATACCTACAGGAAACAGGTACAACAGAACACCGAGGATGGTGTCCCCCAAGGAGGAGATTTTTATAACAACCCTCATGAAAATTCCATGTAATAAATGTTAAAAATAATAACCACGAATGACTGGGAAACTTATTCCAAGCTGAATGTTTGGCAAGACATCCTAGGGGGTGTTCATTTGGTTGTTTATGGCTAACGAAATTGGCAAAGGCATTAAAAGGAAATTTGGCACATTTATTTATGAAAACAACAGAAAATAGGAAAAAAGGAGGTGAAAGGTCACAGGTTGCATGTGAGGAGGAAAATGAAGGAAAATAATGGAAAATGAAGAAAATAGAGGACTCATTCATAAAAACGCTTCTAAGGATTAGTTGGTAACCATTTTTCAGTTCAGTGCTGGAGTGCTCTCTCGTAATTCTCTCTCTCTCTCACTCTTGGACACTTAGAGTTTTCTTGGAGCACCCTTGGAGGGTGTGGCATACTTGGATTTTTGGTGCAAGAAGGCATCAACATCAGCAACTACATCAAATTTTCTTACAGGTACTAAGTTGCATGTATGATTTCTTCACTAGTTTTGGCATGCATGGCATATGCATGTGGTTTCTTGGTTGTAATCTGTCATATGCATGGAGGATTTCCTGGATCAACAATGGATTGCGTAGCCTTTCGATTTCCTAGATAGCCATGGTGATTGTGGGTTTAATTTCATGATTTGTTTTTGGTTGGTTATCATGATTCCTTAGCTTGGGTTGAGTTATTAGTTCCTAGAAGCCTTGGTTGGACACACGCTCTAGAAGCCCTGTAACATCTTGGGTTCAGTTACTAGCCCTATAAGCCTTGGTTGGACAAACGCTCTAGAAGCCCTTGGTGGGTTGAGTTACTAGTCTTGGAAGCCTTGGTTGGACAAACACTTTGGAAGCTCGACAATAGTTGTGGGTTAAGTTACTAATCCTAGAAGCCTTGGTTGGAACAAACACTCTTGAAGCCCTGGAAGGCTTGGATGGAGACCAATCTGATGATGGTTTTTTGATGTCCGATTGTGAGGTGGAATCATTTTTTGATGGGTTGAGGCAGATGGCTTCTAGAAGCCCCGGATGAGGTTTAATTTATGTGTTCTATGAGATCCCACATTCATGTTTGGAATATGGCATGAGGGTGAATGGATGAAGAGAGAGTTGGCTTAGCCATTCGAAGGTCAGCTGGAACGTGGTAGTCCCATCTCCGGTTGGTTCCTTGCATTCATTAATGAAAAATCATTTCCCTTGATTTCCATGTGTAAAGGCACTGATGTATTTATGGATTTGATGGTTGTCATGCTTATTATATTTTTGTTCCTATTATGCTGGTTATATGCACATTTTATGACAACAATTATGTATGGCTTTCAACATGTTTTTACTTGTATGTGAATGGATAATTGTCTATGACCTAATAGATGATAATGCAATGAATGGCATGAGGGAATAATGATTCGCAACGATTCTTAGATAACTATGAGATCCCTACACTTAACTATGTTATTTACACCTGTAGATTACATGTTGATGATATGTTTGAAGAAATACCTATCATGGCTAGTAGGGATCCATTCAAGGTCTTGAACAAGTATTTGTTTTAGTACTTTCATCTCACTATTAATTTACTTAATTGAAGAGATGGATCAATTCTGGGTAGTGACCTGGGCTCTGGGCCTAAAAAAGTGGCTCAAATCCCGGAGTCACTGGCATAGCACTGACAATTTCGGTCCATAGTTGTTTCCAGGTAGGCCTGTGAGGGCGAATTTAAGTTGTTGGTTGCTCCCTTGCCCATAGCATGAGAGCAACCATGGCCGAAGAGACCTAAAACAATAGTGGGACCCATGGACAGGTTGTCTGAGTGGATGACTTGTCCTCTAAGGATTCTATTGATGATGTTGGATGTTTGTATGGTCTGTTTTTGTTAGTTCCACTTCCTTAATGTGACTTAGGAGGTCGAATCATATCATAGTGCCCTCTCGTCGCATGTTTACCCTAGTTGGCCACTTGCTTGGGTAGATGTGGGTGGAGGGTGTTACATCTTCAAATAACGATGAAAATTTACTCATTATGGAATGACCCTCATTTCGATCCATTACTATCAAGGATTTCTCATTAGTGATTGATGTCCTATGTATCGACATCTCAATCCTTGACACCCTGACACTTTGATCCCTAGTTTCTTGACAGTTGGTGCTTAACACTCCAATAGTCAAAGGATCTAATATGTTGCATCTACTTTAACTCAAATATCTCTATCCTCCAAGTTTCAAGCCATGTTTGATCTAAATATCGGTCACAACACACTTTCCGACTCACATGATTAGGAACCCCCAACCCCAAATTTCCAAACAACTTGAAAACTGAAGGTGATTCAATCCCTAAATTTATCTAAGGTAAAGTAAGCTTGAAAAATGGATTTATTCAGTCTATACCCAAGGTTGGAAAGGAATTTTATAGGTATATAGATTACCCGAAAATCTTATGAACTACAAAGATCTCTACCAATCATGAAGAAACCCAAACATTCATCTTTATTGTCAATAACTAGTCAACTTCTTAAGTAATACTAGAGAGGCCACTGCACACAATTTGCATCTTTTGAGACATTCAGGCCTCTTCTCCCAACTAGAGAAACCTTACAATTTATCATTATTCCAAACATGCATACATTGTGGCTATTAAATCCTCTTGAGGGACTAGTAAAGGCTAAACACATTCACCCAAAGGCCACCTTGTGCTCTTTAACAAACTTCCAACCAACTCAAGAGTTCTCTAGTGGATTCACTTATCATAAGGTGTTATGTGAAGATACTTTTCATATGAGTATTCACCTTGTATTTAACACTATTGATCTTGCATCTAGGTCCAAATCACTAACATTACCTTCTAACTCCATGATGGACACCGAGCTTCTCTGGTCTATTTAAGACAGACTAATCATATTGATTAAAACTTATTGAAAACTCTCTATAATCAACCAACCAGCATGGTTTCCCAAGAGATCAAAGATATTAACTTCCCCTATATTTCATGTCATTGTTCTTACTTGATTATGTCATGTAATAGCCATAGACATTCACCATAACCAATACTTCATTGTAATAGTTCTATTTTCTTGATATCACAATGTAAGAGAACATAAAATACCCATACATGCATATGATCATTACACAATTATCACAACCATTGAAATCCAAATTTAGCTTCTTTCCTTATAAGAAAGCACCTCATTGACCAAAACATCGATATTGTAGGCAAGCTCAATTTTACACATAGTTCAACAATGTAATTTCCATTTTATCTAATATGATTTAGATCTAATATTTAAGTCCATGAGGACACTTATCTATACCAAGTATTGCTTGCAATTGACGAAGGTTGAGCCATGTTCAGCCCCACCATAGGCTTGACTCCAGAAGCCATGAGGGAATCTCTTGCTCAAAAACATAGGGTAGAGTCATGAAGGCCATTCTCCTTCATCCAATTAACTCATCAATATTTTTTCTACCTATCTCTCTTTTTGTCTTTTTATCCTACACTCCCATAAGTGTCGATCTTCTCTTGCTTTCTCTGTGTCTCTCTATGTCTCTTTGGTCTCCTTTCTCGTCTCTTTGCTTCCATGGGTGCATTCCTTCATGAATTCCCTTCTTGATGCTCATACTTCGGGCACACATCCATGATTTTTCCTTTGAATGTTCATTCTCCTTCTTGCACACAAGTGCTTCCAACACATGCATCTCTATTTGTCCTATGTTTTTCTTTCTTCCTTGATGTGTTTCTTGTCAGATATTTCCATTGGTTAAATAATAAGCTTTTGGTTTAGACTCCAAAAATCTTCTAGTGGTATGCTACAGGTACCTTAGATAAGATTGTTGGGGTACAACACTACTGCTTCCATCAATATGGAAGATATTCCCACACCTTTCCACTAGATATTTTCTTGGTGGAAAGTTTTACAATCTCATATCTCATGAACCTTTGGCACAATTTGTAATTCCTTTGCAAATATTAATTCTCCAATTCCCCTTTGCTAGCTTCCGTCCTCCTCATGGATTTTCATGGTCCATATCAACGCTTCACCTCTTCACCAATTATTATTAAATTATACTTACAATTATTCTGAGTCTCATTGCTCGTTTACATTTACATGCCCATACATGGATCAATAACATTATTAATTACAATTACAATATTGGTGGGTGAGTAATGGATGGGATGTTACAACCAAGGATTTCTTCTATTTTATTATGCTAAGTGTCTCTTGTGTTGAACCTGTAGTCTCATTTATATATCCACCATTAAGAGAACCTGATAACTTATTTGAAATGATCTTAGAAAGGAGTCTTTTAAGCTGAATTGACACCACTTTAGAAAGTATCTTATAAACATAGTTGTAGTGTGAAATTGACCAAAAGTATCCAAAAGTATCATCGTGATCCATCTTTGCAATTAGGGTGATAAAAGTTTGTATTAAAGGATCCCAATGATTTTTGTGTCTATTGGACCTCCTTAATAACCCTAAGAAGATTGTCTCCAAATAACTTGAAAAAAACTTAAATAAAACTAAATGGTTGAGTAATTTAGGCTAGGACTTTTGTCTTTTTGAAATGATGCATCATTATTAGTAATTTGTCATTCAAAATTTCCTCATAGATGGATATGTTGTCTTCCTTTGAAACAAGTTGTGGAAAATAAGAAGCATTTTTTATAACTTTAGCTATATGAACTATGTTAGGTTTCCTACAAATCTCCTTAAATAATTGACACCTAATGTATCTAGATAACTAAAACCTTTAACATTGTGACCCTCCTCATTTTGTAGATCTCAAATTATATTAACATTTTGTCTATTTAACATACCAATGGGAAAACTATTTTTTTCAACTCCTAATTCAAGGTGGCCATGTTTTTGAAATGCCATTCTACTTTCCTATCCAACAATGATTCATTTTTTTGAGCTATGTGTTCCTTTAATTTGCTTTCGTCTTGCTTACTAAATGTACCCAAACAATTCTTTTTGAAAAAGTGAAAAGAGTTTAGATTCGACTTCCAACATTTTGTGGATGTTTCCTTGCAACTTATTCCACCACATTTCCTGTGATCACCTTTAAAGAAGCCACACATCTTCACTAGAAAATAAATAAATCCCGCCTTCACGATTTCCAAAAAGTTTTTACCAAGTTTTTGAAATATTTTTTATCAAGCCAAACTAGATTAAATTTAAATGGGCTCACTAGTTTTTTGTCTTTTAACTTTGTTTATAGGAAAATTGGACAGTTATGAGAAGTGCCTTCGACTTCCACCCAATATCTATATCCATCACTAACTGCAATAGGAAATAAAATATAAGGAACCAATCTATATGCTTTAGATGCAACCTTTGCCCCTTCTGTTGTTCTTCTAGGTGGGCCTAAGAACAATTAAATACATGTCTATCAAATATAGTTCTCCAGATTGATGATTGGATATTTAGCTAACTTGTCCACCCTAGTTGTCTCACCCTAAACATCCTCCCTTTTCAAGGTGAAATTTAAGTCCCCTCCAAGAATCACCTTTTCTTCCCTTGTCATCTATAAATCAAACTCTCATTGTAGTCATTTAACACTCATTATTATCCAATGTTATACATTACTAATGGAATTATCAGTATGAGGCTTACTATGACTATTATTTGTAGAACATTCATTAAGGGTCTCTTTCAAGACATAAATTCCCATGATCTTTCTTTAAATAGGAAGAGCATTGATCTAGTGTTGTTGAAGGCACCTTTTCCATCTTTTCCCCTAAAACACATCCAAATCCACAAAAGGGCCCAGAGCCTCTACATTATGGACTATTTCATCCTCAAGCTTTTCCCCACTACTATGCACCATCCTCTAAAATAATTGTCTTTCACCTTAAAATCACTTTAGGTTTTTTTTTATAATAAGGGGATAATATTTTTTGTTTGAGTATTGTTCAATAAAAGGTTAGGAACATTCAATAGCAATATGACCATTCATGTATCTCCTCGAACAACAGAATGGGGCATTTTGATTATTTGGAATCAACATATGAATTGCCCCCTTAACCTTGATAACCACACTCTCCATGAATCATTGTCTAGTATCAATATCTAGAAAATCCTTGCAACAGATTGCAAGTGACTTCTAATGAATGAATGATCAACCCTAATAATCTTGCCTAAATGACTACCAAGATTTTTAAGAAAAAGCACCATTTAGAATTATAGTGGTAAACCTAAGGCTTTTATCCAAATGGGAACCCTAGTAGTTATTTTAATATGAGGATAAAATATTGAATACAAAGGTTTTAGTGACAAGCAGAACGTCCCCCAAAACCAAATCCGTACAAAACAAGCTCAACATCCTCCATGGTGTGAAATGAAAGGTTTTTCCATCCTTTGTCTATTAGATTAAATGATAAATGTTGTCCTATAAGCAAGCTCTAGAATCTCTTATAACCAATCATTCAAGGACACCACAAAGATGCTTCTAAAAAAATGGTGACCTATAAAGGTTTTTCCACATAGATGCCATTCCTTTATATCCACAAACGTCCCTCCCACACACACCATTTTTGGTATTTAAACCTTCTATACAATCTTTTGGCACCTTCTCCTCTGTTATCACTCAAAACTAAAATATCCCTTAGTTGTGGAAACATATGACTAGAACCTTTCATAACTAAATGACCACAAACAAAATCCCCTCTATCTAGAAACTTCTTGGTACTGATATCCTTCTCTCTCGAATGAGCCAAGGAAAGAGATGTGAAAATCAATTTTAAGGTATTGGTGGAATGAATATCACTAGAAGAAGAAACAATGAGAACTCCTTTAGACGACATTATAGGAAATTTTCAGCGATGAGAGTAACCATTGTTTTATCTGCCTCAACCTTCTTTGTCTTATGTGCCAAGGAAGGAGTTAAAGTACCACCTTTCAAGATACATGAGATATGATTACCATATAATGTGTCAAAGATAAACCTCTTGGATGAAATCATATATAAATTTATTGCTCTACAAATATCCTTCACCTATCCAACTCAAACCTTAATGTTGTCAAATCTGAGTAGTGGATTTGACAATATCCCTAATGTGATGGCAAGGCCCATCTTGGAGCAAAAACCTAAAGTTTCGTTTTATTGATAAAAAATCATAAGATGTTTAATGTTGTGAATTGTAAGCTAACTAAAGTCCCTATCATTTTAATAAAACAAAAGCTCATACTAAAAACACATTCAAAAACTAAAAACACATTCAAAAATTCCTTATTGAGACAAGAACTCATACGAAAAAAACACTCAAACTTCTTGTTAGAGCTTCACAATAATCTACTAGTTATACGCCCTTATCCTATCACTCCATATTTTTAAAAACCCGTTCATTTTTCTCTACAAAATAATCATTATATTTTTTCTACAAACATATATATTTGAATTAAACTTATATAAACTTTTTAAACACAATAGAATATCAAAATATACTTATATTATATTTTTTCTACAAACATATATATTTGAATTAAACTTATATAAACTTTTTAAACACAATAGAATATCAAAATATAATTATAAATAAGTATAGAATATCAAAAAGCTAATTATAAATAAATAAAAAATCAAAACTTTTAATAACTACATTTTACATTTTCCCCATTTAAAAAAAAATTACGAAGTTTTTACTTCTCTTAAAATAATGTTATCCTAACCTTTTTTTAAAATTAAAGTTCATAACCTCTCTCAATAAAATATTATTAATAGAAAGTATATAACTTTTGCTGACCTATGCTCCTCCCCTATGGTGTATAATATGTAAATAAAAAGTAATATATGTACATGATGTGCAATCCTATGACCATAATAACAACTAAAATTGAAAGCGCCCTCCCTCTAGAAAAAACTTCATCAATTCGTCTCTTTGAATTTAAGCATCTTTGAAAAACTTTATTAGTTAATTCTTAATTGTGATGTTTCAGGGGGCCCTTATGAAAAGATAGTTGTCCACCTGTCTTGCATGAAAGAGATATAAAGAAATTCTAACAAAAGTTGAATTAATATCCCATCTTTCTTTTTATTATGTATGCTCACACACGTTGAGTCAATTGATTAACATTTGTACCAAGGATTTGAGGACACATGCATTCCAATATCAACTTTGATGTAACATTTTACAGCTGAGTCTCCTCTAAGATGATAACATAACATTGACATATGAGTTTATTCTTTCCATTCAAGCAAATGGAATGGAACCCACCTGCCACACATAGAATGGCTATGTTAACCCCCTTCACCCTTATTAGCAAAATGACCTCTTCTCACCCACCCTTGTCTCCTTGTTGTCTACTTGAACCATCCCCATCTGCCAGAATAGTCCACTAGCATAAGCTTCACAATATTATTTGGTGTTTTGAAATATTAAAATGCAAGTAAATCTAACTATAACAACATAGGGTTGACTCCAGGGGAACAAACAAGACAACAACCAATGTTATGACTTCATACTCTTTTTGTTTTTGTCCTTCATCATATTGCTACATTGCCTCTTTAACTTATTTAAATTACTCCACTATGAGGAGCAGGTATGTATGAAAAAATATTTTAAAATGGACCCCGATCCCAAAAATATCCATCTTATGATTGATTACATATACACATGTAATATAGTTGTAAAGTAGAGTTTTATTTGAAGAATATATTGCACTGTTACATATAAAATTGAGTATGCAAAAATAGAGATTAATAAAATATGATTGATTACATACACACATTTAATATAGATTTAAAGTAATGTTTTATTTGAAGGATATACTATAACTTTTTACATAAAACTAAATACGAAAAAATTGGGACTAAATAGAATGTAACGTTTTTTTTGGGGAATTTTTGTTTGTTTGAATATGGAGAAGATTTTCCAAAGTAATATATATATTTGTAATTTTTAATGGTTTATTATTATGTATATTTTTAAGTTTGTTAGGATTATTTTTTATTATGTTCAATATATTATTTTGATTGGGGAAGGAATTGAATTGGTGGTTTCACATTAAAGAGTTTCTTAATAGAGCACTTGATTACTATTTATCCAAAACTTAATGGAAAATGGTTTATTGTTATATTGAAGCCTAATCAATATTGAATTAAAAAATATGAAGAAAAATAAAAATATAAAGGTAACTTTCTATTGATAAGTTGTAGTTTATATATTTTATAAATTTAATTAGTGTTGGTTATTCAAATTAATATAAGGAGGAATTGACATTTTTTATTTGAAAATTGGGTAAGATTTATTTTGAATTGAGAATTATATATATTAATTGTTAACATTTTAAATTATATTTTAATGGTATTAAAAGTACTAATCTATTTATCCATTAAAAATAATAATTTGAACAATTCAAAATTACATTTTCAACCAAAAAATAAAATAAAAAAATAAATAATTAAATTTTAATAATAACAAATTGCCAAAAAAATAAATTTATAGTATAAGTATATATATATATATATATATATATATAATATATTTTATATATATATATATAATATTATATATATATTATATATGTCCAATTTCTATTTTTGATTATCTTTATAACTACCTCAAGGTGTATAGATGCTTTATGAAAGTGAAACTTGATAAAACTATAGCCTAAATTTAATGAAATTCAAAACTTGATTGAATGTGTAAAACTCTATGCTCTTTATTACTATTCATAATCTTGTTGAGATTAAAACGATAGATATGATGGAAAACATCAAAATACTAGAGAAATACAACCTCTCATTGCTATAAATTCAATGGTAACTTTTAATCTCTTATAATAAGGCATTTAAGCTATCAAAATCATCTCGGGGTCGCAATGACCTGAGCCACACTAGCCCTTAGCATGGCTGGGTTTTTGCCTATAGAGTTTTGGACTAGTGACCTTTACACCAGAGAGTGCCTTAACATTTTTTGTTGGCTTGACCCACATGGGATTTGAACCTTAATTTCATGGTTTACGTAATAATGTCCTAATATCATAAGTTAATTTTCTATTTTATGAGTGTCTTTATAACTACCTTAAAGTGTATAGATGCTTCATCAAAGTGAAACTTGATAAAAATATAGTGTAAATTCAATGAATTTCAAAACTTGATTAAATGTGTAAAACTCTATGCTCCTATTACTATTCATAATCTTGTTGAGATTAAAATGGTAGATATGATGGAAAACATAAAAATAGAAGAGAAACACAACCTCTCATTGATATAAATTCAATGGTGACTTTTAATCTCTTATAATAAGGCATCTAAGTTATCAAAATTATCTGAGGATCGCAGTGGCCTGAGCCACACCAGCCCTTAGCATGGTTGGATTTTTGTCCATGTAGTTTTGAACTAGTGACCTTTACACCACAAAGTACCTTAAACATATTTTGTTGATTTGATCCACAGGGGATTTGAACCTTAATTTCATGGTTTATGTAATACTTCATAACATAACACCCTGTCATCGTCTACTCTACACATGATGGGCTATTAGTAATTTTTAATACTATATATATATATATATAATTTTTTTTCCAAAGAAATATCTAGGCAAATCCGCCCAAAGGGTGTCAAGGAGAATTGACTTCGTGACCTCCCATTAACAAGGTGCTTTAGCAACACGACCAATTAAACTAACCCTCGGAAGCCTATGGGCAATAGTCCACACAGATCTATTAAAAGCGGCCTAATATATCGAGTCTAACCCCTAAGGCATCGAAGAGATTTGACCTCATAACCTTCCAATAAATAAAATACTTAACAACAAAAGCTTGATTAATTAAACTATCCTTAATACTATATATAACTACTTTTTCTAAAAATAAATAATTTTTCTAATTTATATTAATGTAACATATATTAATTTCTTATCACCACTACCTCATTTGGATTGCATAATTTGTATATGAAAACAAAACATTCATTGTGACATGTTGAGACCACTAAGAAGACTCGAGGATGTAGATGTTGGTCCCTAGTAACAATAATGTAGAGGGCACAAGGATTTCGTGGAGTCATTCCCAAAGACAATAAAAGTATTAGGGCACCATTGGTGGTGCTTCTGCTTTTGGTAACACTGGGTCCCACATCACGACGTCGCCCCTTTGGACTCGTAAGAAAATTGTATGGGCATGGCGGCACCTAGTCTCTTCACATTTACATTGCAATCCTTATTATTATTATTAAATATCACATGTAATTAGTTGTCTGACAATCACCTTTGACTTTTTAATTTCATATCAAAGGTGGTTTAAGATTACATGTGAAGCCCAACGAATGTTGGTAAACATCACAATTATGACTAAGTTCACTGAATCATTATTTTATTTAAAGGTGGTAAAATTTATCCAGTTTGGTCTTTACTTAATAATGAAGGTAATTATTATTATTATATATTATCCATTATGTATTAGTACGTGTTATTTGTGTGGTTGTTATTTGTGTGGTTAGCTATGATGGTAAATCATCTGAAATGACTTATTATTGTTATTTAAGGAAAATAATGTCATTTAAAATTAATTATTAGTAATTTAAAGAAACGCATTAACATTTTTTAAAAATTTATTTTAGAATTTGAAAACATTTTCATCTAAAATAAT